>CAUYUJ010014440.1:189437-191937 GCA_963575745.1 Prorocentrum cordatum | reverse complement strand
CGCGGCCAAGAACGTCTTGGTGGCGTGGTCCCGCACGTGCTGGGTGCACGTCTTCTGGCCCTTGCCCTTCCGCCCCTCCAGAAGGCCCTGCCAACGGTCACTCTGGGGGCGACGGCCTCCTGCCAGCCGCCCCTGCCCCTCGTCCGCTGCCGAGAGGGCGCGGCCAAGGCCCGGCCGCCTCCGAAAGAGGCCGATCGTTGTCGTCTCTCGGAGCTCCTGGGCAGCCGCATGGACCCCTGCTTCCCGGGACGCCGGGAGGGCAGCGGGGCCGCGCTGTTCGGCACTGCCACAGCCCAGGCCTCCGTCGCTGACCTTCATGGAGATCTGCTCACGGGGGCCGGCCGTGACCCCCAGAAGGGCGTTGGCGAAGGCGACCGCTCCGTCATCCACCCTGCGGCCCCGCGCCGCCGTGAGCGGGAGCGCCCGCTGGATGTGGACGCAGGCGCCCCTCGACCAGATCCGCATCAATTGGCAGGCATCAAAAGCCGAAAGCCCATGCCTGCGGAGCGCCAGGAGCTCTCGGAAGTAGCGGTCCTGCTTCTGGAGGAAGGCCTCGCCGCAGGGGAGTGGCGCGGCGGCGCCCGGGGCGGCCCCGGCACCGCCAGCCGGCGCGAGGCCCCCCTCGTCGAGGTCCTCCGGTACGGCAAAGTCCGCGAGCGGGACGCCCCTCCAGTCGGCGTCCACGTCGTGGTTTGCGTAGGCCAGGGTTGACCCCGCCGCCTTGAGCTTCTGGACGCGATACTGGGCGTACTCCGCAAACTCCGCCGGCAGGGCAGCGCGGGGATCTGGGGACCAGATCTGGGTCTTGGACATCTCCAGCTTCATCCCGTGGGCTTCGATGCGGGCTCGCCAGGCGTCCAAGCCGCGGAACACGGCGGCCGCGGTGCCCACGAAGTACGCGTCGTCCAAGAACGCCAGGCAATCCCCTTCGACGTCCACCGCGCGCACGGCCATGCGACCGACGCTGAGAACACCCGCGGTGCCGACCGCGCAAAAGCCTGGACTCATCGGGCAGCCCTGGTCGAGGCCACGGATCTGGTCGACCAGCTGGGCGGGCTGGGGCCCGCCCCCCGCCACGTGGCGTGTGCGAGCAGGGGGCCAGGCCTCCGCCAGCGGCGCCAGGGCGGGCACCATGGCGCGCACGGCCTCCTTCACGAGGTCGCGGGGGATGTTGCTGAACGCATCCCCGAAGTCCACTGCCACCGCCCACTCTCCTGGGCTCGAATTGGCCATCGTACGCAGACGTCGATGGAGGGCCCCGCGTCCGTCCTTGGCCGAGCCAAACTGCTTTTCCCCCACCGCCGCCCGCATGTCTTTGTGGTGGACCTTGGCAGTACTGCGGCCCACCATACGACGGGTGACATTCCCACGGCCCAGGACTCGCACGCCCCCAGGGGTAGCCCTGGGGATGCCTGCGAGGCGCGCCGCCGTTAAGGCGGCGAGGGCCTCGGGAGGAAGGTCGCCGATGGCCAGGCGCGCCAGCGTGTTGGCCACCGCCTCCGGCCCGTCCTCGTCGTGCTTGAGCGGGGCCCAGTGCTCGCAGCGTCCTCCTCCAGGCCCTGCCCCGCCGCGGCGGGGGAAGCGTCCAAACTGACGCTTGATTGAGGTGGTTGGCCACGCGGCGGTGGAGCTCTGCCGCACCGTCGAGTTCGTGAGGGGGCGTGGCTGGCGGCATCGCCACATCGGCCCCCGCCACTGCGGGTCCTCTCCCTGGCCATGCGGGGCGGCCCCAATGCCAGGGGGAGGGCCCCACTCGCCTGGGCGAGGCGCCGCAGGCTGCTGGGTGGTGCTGAACTTCCTCACCGCCGCCGCTGCATCCGCCATGCCCCCCTGGGGCCACACTGCCGCTGCCGTCCGCGACATCTCGCCCGCTCGTGCCAGCTCGGTGACACGGCGAACGCGGGCCGCGACGTGATCCTCGCGGCCCTTCGCGGTGACCGCGGTGCGCGCCTGGTCCTCCATGGAGAGCCAGGCGACATCCCGTTGGCCGTCCTGAATCCACTGCGAGCGCCCCTGGAGACGCTCTCGCCGTGTCGACGGAGTCGAGGCCGCATTTTCACTGAACAGCAACCCATCCAATGATAAGAACACCTTCCACAGCCGCGTCAGCGTGCGCGACGCCTGATCCTCGTTGCCCTGGCGGGCTTGTTCGATCGCCAGGCACAGCCGCACCTTCATGTGGCTGACGGCGGCAACCATACTGTCGGGGATCATGGCCGTGGTGGGCGCGCCCTGTAGCAGGATGCGGTCCCACCCGATGGCATCCCACCAATCCAGATTGGCGAAGCCAATCTCGTGGCACGCGTCCTCGTCCGTCACCTGATCGTCCAGGTAGTAGTCGTAGACACCTGCTTCGAGCCCCCCATCATCGTCTGCATCCGCAGGAGCGTCGAGTGGCGGCTGCAAGATGTCCGCCGTGGTCGGCGCCGCTGCCTCGGCTGCCACAAGGGGGGGCCCTCGTGAGCCTGGGCCGTGCGCCCCTGGCGCGGCGGCGGCAGGG
>CAUYUJ010014440.1:169437-184437 GCA_963575745.1 Prorocentrum cordatum | reverse complement strand
CAGGCAGCAACGCGTAAACTCGAGGTCCGCCACCCCGCGGGCAGGCCAGGCGCGCTGAGAGAGGAAACGGCTGGATAGGAAAGTGGAGGATGGGGGGGGAGGGGGGGGGGGGAAAGTGGAGAAGGGCGCAGGCCCATGGCATAAAGAGGAGACAGAAAGGAAGGGGGGGAGGCAGGAAAGATGAAGGTGAGGAGGGAGTGCCTGCCACTCATCATTCCCCCCCCTTTCCTCCCCTCTATCCTCTCTCTTCCCTCCTCCTCCTCCCCCGCCTCCCCCTCCTCCTCCTTGTCCCCCTCCTCGTCCTCACCCTCATCATTCCCCATCCCCCCATCCTCACCTTGCTCCCCCCCCTCCCCCTCCTCTCTTTTTTTGCCTAGACTCGGAGCCCCAAGCGGTTCATGGACGGAGTCCTCGGTATGCCTCCCGCACCTAATCCTCTCAGAGATTTTCGCGCGTGCCATGTTGATGGGGGTCCCAATGGCACACCCGCTGCCAACCCGTGTAATGAAGCTCATGTAGTCTTCGGGCTGGTAGCACCACGTAAAACGTGGGTTCACGGCGGAACAACGAACCAAATGACATAAAACATGGTGTTTGTTGACCGCGCTATACTTCAGCCTGGGCCTGTCCTGGTGGAACGACCTCTCGGAGAGGTGCTGGTAGCAAGTCAAGTAGTTATCGGCCGACTCTACAAGGCGGCCGCGATCTGGGCGCGAAAGGATCATGTCCCCAGACTCAACGATCTCATACATTTTTAGCAGCGGTTTGAACTGCAGGACGCGAAGCTTCTTATATTCCGAGCCGTCGTTATATTCCTGCGATAGCTTCAAGCATACCTTAATCAAACCTCGGGCCTGTGCCGCCTTGACGGCCTTAGCAAGGGTCGGAAAATTCTTATGGGGGGCATCGAGGTCCACCACAAAGAGGCCGATCTTGAACGAGCCCAGCCGATGCTCCACACCCTCTTCTGAATACAACTCCTGGATGCGGTGCCATAAACGCTCGACCCGCTGAACCCTTGGCCCGTCTGCTTCTTCGAATACTATTTCAAAGAATAGGTTAGCTATGCTATGCCCCGTGCAACCCAAGTCCATTGTATGCATCCAGTCCAATGCCAAGGACGCGAGGCTCACGCCCCTAATCTCGAACAACGGGTGCTCTATTCTGTACTCACGGGAATGGTGTCTCCAGTGGTGCGGGGAGTCCCCGTTGAAGTTGTTGTAGGGGTTGGTCGTTTTGTTGCATGGGCAAACCCAACAGAAAGAATCGCTCCCAGAAGCGGGAGTCCCCAGGTAGTTAGAGTAAAACTCTAAATCGCCGAGCACGGCATAGATAAATGCTCTGTACCTAGAATCACGATCCGTCAACCACTGCCCCGCCAGCGACTGCCGACCTGGGCCCAAAGGCCCACCATCCCAATCCGACTCCCTCGGGGCGCCGAAGGACAGCAGGTGGCACCTTACCCTCTCACTGCCCCTGCCCATCCTGCTCGTTCCCGACTCATCCCGCCTGCCGCCCTTGCCTGCCCTATCCACCTAGAGAAGGCTCTGGCCGCGAGACGGCTCGGGCCGCCAGAGGTCGCGCAGGCCGGCGCGGGCTACAAGCGACGCCAGCAGACGCGGGGGGAGCGAGAAAGGTGAGTGAGAAAGGACCGATACATTAGACACCAAAATCGTGTCCCTCCTCCGCCTCCTCCTCTCCCGTTTTTCCTCGCTCCTCCTCCTCCTCCTCCTCCCTCCCCTTCCCCCGCCTCCCTCCTCCTCCCCCTTCCCCCCCCCCCCCCCCCCCCTGCTCCTACTCCTCGCCCTTCTTCTCCTTCAAGCCATTCTGGGTCCTGCTCAAGCTATGTGTATGGTCGGCGCAGCCGAGATATTTCTGGTGGGGTGTTTACCTGTTGCAAGTGAGTTGAACGTCCATGTAAGTACCTTCCATGCGTGAATCAGAGTATCGTTCCCGTCGTGCTTGGCACGCTTGGCAAGCGTGGACATGGGCCAGGACACAAGGTTCATCGTGAGGCTTTTCGTGGATCGACGCGCGAGCAGCCCTGTCATAGATAAAGTAACCAATGAGTCTCTCGTGAGAAATTCGGCGCCATCGCCATGGATTCTCACAGGTATACGCGAAGATTCTCGGTCCTTGACCTTCCAAACGGGGTGGTCCTGTAATCGCGGGTCGCCCCTGAGAGTTTTATAATGGTCTGGGCCGCGTTGTTTCATGCTGCCGTGGCCGAACAAGGTGCTACCCCATGCGTTATGCTTGCGCATGTGCCACAAGGGTTACAAACCCTCTACTTGCAATCCTTTTCCATTTAAACAAAAATAGGAAACCAAAAAACGTGTCCTGGATATGTTCTCCCAGAAGGCCCCCAAGCCGTTGGCGCCGAAGAGCTCGTGGAATTCCGAGGGGTACCTGCGGTGCATCGCGCTGAACCATTCGTGAGGGAGGAGAACTGAACACGTGGCCTCCGTGAGCCTCGTGGTCTTGGGGTCGACGCATGGCACCGTGAAGTTGAAGGGGTCGGGTAGCAGGCTTTTGCCCATCATCTTCCGCAGCTGCTCGTGGATGTTCTCTGGGCAATTGCCATGCTGGCCTAAGGAAGCGAGCTTCCGAACCTCAGGGTGGGAGAGCCCGCCCTTAAATGCTGCGTGGGCTATCTGTTGGACCTCTGTTGCAGGTTTCAAGCCCCATGACCAAGCTTTCAAGAGACTGGTGCCTAAGTTGGAGCATTCGTTCTGTAGGCCTTCGGGTTCGGCAGGCCCTGCACCGCCCCCGTCGTCGTCGTCGCTGACGAACGGGGCGTCATCTACCACGCGACGCTTCTTACCACACTTGGGCGGCATGGGGCCCGACGCGCCACGGGGCCCGACGCGCCGCGAGCCTCGGAACTCTCGAGCCCAGGCT
Source organism: Prorocentrum cordatum (assembly GCA_963575745.1). Lineage (NCBI taxonomy): Eukaryota > Dinophyceae > Prorocentrales > Prorocentraceae > Prorocentrum > Prorocentrum cordatum. The sequence continues at coordinate 181,536 of CAUYUJ010014440.1, read as the reverse complement.
CGTCGATGGAATATGCGACGCGTTAAATAAGTGCTAGGACACGTGGCAATACAAATAGGAGAGAGAGAGAGAGAGAGAGAGAGAGAGAGAGAGAGAGAGAGAGAGAGAGAGAGAGAGAGGGGGAGAGAAACATGCGCATAAAGCGCCCTGGTGCGATCTTGGATGCCGAGACCGTCGCTAGCCTCGCAGAGCGCACCGTGCGCTTGAAGCCGCGCGACTCGGTCCGAACGTCGCTCGCGCCGACGATCGCCGAAGGCAACGCTGCACGGCAGTTCACGGCGCGGGGGGGGGAGACCAGGGCCGCCAACGCAACCAGGATGCAACTGGCTTCGCGCCAAAAGTAGCGAACCGCCGCGCGCGATTCTCCTCTCGCCTCTAGGGGTGCGTCGGCGCAAATCAAACCTCGAAGAGGGAAAAGCCGCTGCGTTGGTCGGCTGGTGTTTCTCTTAAAGAAGAGAAGCGCCAGCCGACCACCGCAGCGGCATCTGCGACTAGCAGCGTCACCTTCAGTTCTCAGACTGCGGCCCCGTTCACAGAGAAAAAAAAAACACGCTCGCGTTGGCGCCTCCCTCGCGCCCAAGCGCCTGTCTTGCGAGCCAGGCCCGTTACCGTTTACAGTTGCGCTCCTTGGGGCATCCGTCGTTGACCAAATTCTTGACGCTTCGCGTGTCCCCACCAGCCCATCCAGAATTGATTCGCAGTTTTCTCGGGTCCCCTTTGGGTGCTATCTTGAGACATGCTCGGCTATTGGCTGTCGGAGGGTATCTAGAAGCATGCTCAGCTATATTGGGCCATATTGAGGCTGTCTTGAAGCTTCTTGGAGGTATGCTGGGGGCGATCGTGGGCGATGCTTGGCTATCTTGGGTCATGTTGAAAACCATATTTGCCTATCTAGGGCCCTCTTGGAGCCAGATTGGGCCAAACAGGGCGGGGTGTAGGGTCTTTGGGAAGAGGCTGGGGGAAGGAGGGGGGGGGGGGGGGGCTTGGGGGGGGGCTCTTGGGGTTTCTTGGGCAAAATATGGCACAAACAGAGGACGCCGTCCCTCGATCGCAATGCCCAATTCGGATGCTCTCAAACGGCATCCTGGGGCCCTCTTGGAGCGCTCTTGGCGATCTTGGGGCCTTCCTCGGCCTTCTTGGGTCACTCTTGGGCCTCGTGTGGGCCATGGTGGGGCCATATTGAGGCTTCCAGAGCCCATCGGAAACGAAAAGGCGAGAATGCCAGAAACATTGGTTTTCGATTGGCTGTTGAAAGGTGTTGGCATCTTGGAAGGCGCCGTGGAGGGCTCGGAGGGCACTGGGATTCGTCTTGGGGCTGCCTTGGGGCCTTTTTGGGGTCTGTCGGAGGCTACCCATCTTGAAGGAGCATGGGCCATATTGGAGGCCATCTTGCGACTTCGAAGCCCGCTGGGGGCCTTCTTGGGCCATCTTGGACGCTGCGGCGCCTCCGTCTGACTGACGCCAGGGTGGCGTCAACCTGACGTCAGATTGACGTCAGACTGACGTCTGACTGACGTCAGACTAAAGTCAGATTGATGTCAGACTGACGTCAGACATGCTGAAAAAAGATTGGCGGCAGACCCCGAGTGCCAGGGCCTCAGAAGTCTTTCACTTGAGCAGCTTGAGGCGGCTGGCAGAGCTGAAGGCGCCCTTCGCCGTGACCAGCAGCTTCTTGGCGCCTGGGATGGCGATGGAATCCGCCAGCAGCAGGGCCGAGGTCTCCCCGCTCACAGCCTGGATCGCAGACAGCACCTTCTGGATATATATATATATATATACAACGCGTCCGACTGTGTTTGGGTAACCTTAAAACGCCCTCTCCGCCTTCCAACTTGCTCCTCCCATGCTCCCCTCACCATCCTCCCCCACCCCCTCCCCTCGCCTCCCCCACCTCTCGCGGCGCCTCTCGCGCGACCACCTCCCTCGTCATCATGCCTCGGCCCCCCGTGGTCACAGATTTCGCGTGTCCTGGGAACTCGGGATCGAACTCGTCCTGGAAATTCCGAGGTATCTGGGTAATATGAATGCTCTGAACATTCTGAGGTGGTCGGGGAAGCGATGGGAACCCTGAGGTGCATGGGGGGAGGAGGGAGGCAGGGGGGGAGGGGAGGGGAGGATGGGGGGAGGGAGGAAGGATGAGGAGTGAGGGAGGATGGAGGAAGATGAGGCGAAGGAGGAGGAGGGGAAGGCAGTGCCTTCATGGCCTCCTTCACGTCCTCCTCGCTGTACACTGAGGGGGCCCGCTTGGCAGCGCGGATGACCGAGACGAGCGCCGTGCTGGCATCCTCTCGGGTTGTGGGCCAAGGGGAAACCCAAACGACACAGCGTCCACAAAGCATTTGCACTGGAGATTTTCAGAGAAACGCCATAGGGGCCCCGAACGGAAAACCTTGCCATCGTCTTCAGGAAGAAAAAAACCTGGCTGGCATATCACTGACTATGCTTCTGAACAGGTTCTTGGGGCCCCAAACGGGACGAGCGGACCCCAATGGGGCTCGGTTCTATTCATGACATAAGGGCGGTGGTGATGCGGCGAGCGTTCAGGCCAGGTCTCCTTGCAGGCCTCCTTCATCTTGTTGATGTCCTGCAGCGCGTTCTCCTTGAATGTGGCGCTCGAGGTGCTGATGGCCCCGACGGTCTGGATCGCCTTGAAGATCGTCTTGACTCCTTCTTCATGCTCGAAGTGACCTCTGGGGGGATATGCCCATTGGAAACGAATCTCCTCCCCGAACCGCGACCACGGCCCAGGATAGATCGGCTTTCTCCCCCCCCCCCCCCCCTCCGAACCAGGACCACGGCCCAGGGTAGATTTCGACCCCGTGGGTTATCGTTTTTTTGTTGGCGACGGGGGAGGTGGAGTTGATGGGGGCTGCGTTCATCTCCAGCCCCCAGCGTAACTGCTGGACGGCATCCCGAGATTGGAAACCGCCTAGACCCGACGATGACGTCGAAACAACCATAACCCTCGAACCGAAAACGTGTGACAAATCTGCCGATGAAGAACTTGCTCCGTGCGCCGATATCTGGGACCCATTACACGAGGAAAAACCTGGGGGTGGGTGGGGCTTGCCCCCCCCCCCCCCCCCCCTACACGCGGATGCTCGACGACAAGTAAAACAGAGCAGCAAACATGCTCCGAAACTGCCGGGGATACTCACAAACTTGCCCCCATACGATTGTTGAGTTATTTTTGACTATTCCTAGTGCAGGGGGAGAGAGAGGTAGAGAGAGAGATAAACAAAACAACGCAAGGATACATCGGATGGCGATATGTAGACAGGCGGGGAGAGAAAGAGAGAAAGAGAGAGACAGAGAGATAAATAGAGAGAGAGAGAGAGAGAGAGAGAGAGAGAGAGAGAGATAGAGAGGGAGAGAGAGAGAGAGAGAGAGAGAGAGAGATGAGAGAGAGAGAGAGAGAGAGATGAGAAGAGAAAAAGATGTGAAGAGACGAAGAGAGAGAGAGAGAGGAGAGAGGAGAGATGAGGAGGGAGGGAGAGATAGAGGATTAGAGAAGAGTTAGATATAGCGAAGCGAAATAGGGGAAGGCATATGGCGGCCGGGGGAAAATGAGGGGGATGAGCGGTGGGGGGATGAGGGGATTATTTTGAGTGGGGGGGGGGGGGGGTGGGTCGGCGGGGGATTCGAGTGGCGGGGGGCAGGGGGATGATCATGAGGGACTGGAAGGGGGGGGGCGGGGGGGGGATATGGGGGCGGGGGATCAGAGAGGGAGGAAGGAGGGGCGAACCAATCGCAAACAACCCGAGACCGTGCCCTTCCCGCGGCCGCTGCCGCGCGCCGTCTCCGCGTTCTGAACGGCGTGCTCGTCGCCCTGAGCGGGCGGCAGGTCGAGGCCCATGTGAGCCATGCTGCCTCGTGATGGGATATGGATGGGTTGTTTGGGGCGTTTCTCTGGCGTTTGAACTTTTTGGGGCCCGACGCTTCTCTGAGGTTCGAAACAATTCTCTGAAGGCCTCCAGGGTTTATCCAGGGGCGATTGGAAGGCAGTTCTCCAGGAAGCAGGATCCCCTGGGCGTCCTCTTGGTTCCCTAGGTCATCACCGTCGCCGTTTCAAATCCCATGCGCCGCACGTTGCAAGGTCACCCGTGAGCTGCATGCCAGCCATGCCGCCAGCCATCTCGTCGTAGTCGTCCTTGTCGATGGCGCGCTTGCCCGTGTCCGACTGGGTCTTCGAGCGAGTGAAGCGCCTCGTCTTCTTGTCAGTCCGCACCTTGAACTGCTGGCGCCGAGGGTTGTCAGGATTTGGCCGAACCTGGGGCTCCCAAGGTGGAGCAGGAGGAAGGGGCTGGATGGCAGGACAAGGAAGGAAGACAACGGAGGATGTAGGAGGACACACGACGTGGAAAAGGTGGCACGGGAAGACGAGGGGGAGGGGGACACGGGATGAGGGGGAGGAGGAGGAGGGCACGGGGTGGGGTAGCATGAGCAGAACGGAGAGGGCGATCAGCAGGCGGAGAATCGCAGCCGGATTAGTAAGAGGGGGCATGGGTTGAGCAGGGGGGCCAGGATCAGGAGATCTGGGAACGGCGGAGCAGAAAGGGAAACAGCCGAAGCAGACGGATCAGGGGAGGAGACAGGGCATGAGCAGCAGACGTTGGGCGCCCAAATGACAGATGAGACAGAGGATGGTGAGGGGGGAGCCTCGATCTTGCCGTCGCTAATCATCTCCTCGCACTCCGACTCGTCGTAGATCTGGTGCAGCTGCTTCTTGGACACCCACTGCTTCTCCCTGGAGACGTCCTCCGGGAAGCAGAGCGTGGAGCACGCGGACATGAAAAGGTCGCCAAGGCTGGGGTCGATGAGGTACCCCATCAGCATCTTAGCCGTGGCGACCTGCTTCCCCTGGCCCTTCGGCAACGCGTCGGCCTGGCGCTCCCAAGGCGAAACAGATGGGGGTGGGGGGTGGGTAGCAGGGAGTAGGACTGACAATGCTTGCCATGGGTCGACGGGGCGTTGCTCGTAGGTGAGTCGCCACAGCCGCGGCTGCCTCTTCACCCTCGATCAGTCCCCTGCCGATCCTCCCATAATCAGCCAGGTAGTCGTCCGCCATTTCTTGTGGCCCAGAGAAGGCTACCTCTGGGCAGGGGTGCAGGGATTAATCGGGTGAGAAGGCAAGCTAACGTCAATTGACTGGGCGATCTGGAAAGGTAAACGTGCCAGGATGGGGCCGACGTTTGTCAGGAGGTGGATGAGGATGAGGATTATGAGGATGAGGATGGAGACGAGGAAGAGGAGGACGGGGAGGGACGGGTCCAAACACTGCCCGATCATCCATTATATCCCCTGGGTGGCCTCCTGGTAGAGGGACTCCACGTTGTCCTTCTTCTTCCTGGCCGAGTTGAAGCGTCCGTAGAGGGCCCTGGTACAGGGCGCCAGAGAGCCGCCGACGTACGCGGGCGTGACGCGACGTTGGGAAGGGCAAATAACAACAGAAACCCTGGTTCGGTATCTGCCCTGCCCCCATCACGTCACTCCGCGTGCGTCGGGGACACCCTTTCGCCCCCTGCGCCGTATCTCTTTGTCGGTGAAGATGGCCTTTACATAGGCGCTGTTGGTCTCGTCACCATGTTGCTGAAACAAGGCCATCTTCTCGTCCAAGGTCTTCAACTTCAAGGCCGCTGCGCTCAGCTTGCTGCACGACCACCTGTAGATTGGCGGGGGCGAAACACAATCGTGCAGCCACAGCAACTGCACAATGGATAATGGGGAAGACGAAGAGGATGGAGTAGAGGGGGAGGGGGGGTGAGGTGAGGAAGAGGGGGGGGGGGGGGGGAAGGGGGGGGAAACGGGGGGGAGGTGGTTGCGGAGAAGGGGGATGAGGGGGGGGGGATGGAGGAGGGGAGGCGGGGGAGGAAGAGGAGGAGCCATCCTGCCCCTCCTCTCCCCGCCCATCAGCATCCCCCGCATCGCCCACAACATAACCATCGCCAAACCTGCGATTCACTCGAGGATATGCCTAGGGAAATGTGAACATCTTAAACTCCCGAACCACACATCTCTGCCAGCGTCGGGCTTCTTGCCCTTGGCACAGGTCGCATCGGCGGGGTCACGCTTGGTGATCTTCATCTTGTGCACAGGGGGCGCCGCCGACGGGCACTTCATGGCGGCCTTCATCGCCTTGACCATGGTGTCGAGGTGATGGCCGCTGTCGACTGGAAGTCGTGATCACTTGAGCCCAAGGCGGCTAGATCAGGGTGGCTGCTGTGAAGTTGAAACATGCACCGCAGCAAACCAATAGTTCTGAAGGTGTTTCGGTGTGGGTCCCCAGGACACTACAACCGATGTTGTCAAAATCGTTGATACAGAAATCGAAATCCTGCAAAACAGTCATACCCAGTTGTAACATTACTGCGTACGAAATCTGAAAAAAAATAATTGGTTTGCTGAGTGTGCATCGTCAGTATGATACCAGTCTGACGTCAGTCAGACGTCAGTCTGACGTCAGACTACATGGTCGGACAAAGGTCTGACGTCAGACATATGCCAGATACTGGTCTGACGAAGATCTGACGTCAGATTTTTGTCAGACCATGCAGTCTGGCGTCAGACTGACGTCAGACTGTCGTCAGACTGCCGTCAGACTGCCCTCCTATTGATGATGTACACTTCTATCATCACCTGACGACATAATCCTAACCCTGGCATCGCGATCCCTTTTTTTTTTCTCACGCATCAGCCACCGCAGAAACTAGAACCCAACACCAATTCGTTGTATGAGTCGAACCATTCCTGGGCAATCGTAGGCAACGTTCGCGGATTCTAAACCTTGTCATTCGAGCGATCTGCCTGGGCACAACTTCAAAGCCAGGACAGGAACGCAACCAACGTGTTATCTGGACGGCAAGCTCTCCAACATTGTCGGCCTCACTGGGCCCTTGATCACCGAGCCTCGGGACCGTCAAGACCGACACCTGGATGAGAGGCAGGTCCCGTGGAATGGGTCGAGAACACCTGGATGAGAGGCAGGTCCCGTGGAGTGGGTCGAGAACACCTGGATGAGAGGCAGGTCCCGCGGAGTGGGTCGATACTTCTAACTGAACTGACTGTAAGCAGCTGAAGCTGACTGGATCACTGGTGTACAATCAACTGGCACTGAAGCATCCGACTGCACCTTTCACCGCTGCCGCTGAAGCAATCGACTGTGATCAACTGTGGCCAGCTGAACCGAGTGTAAGCAACCTACTGGCAACTGAACGGACTGAGGATTCAACTCTAGCCAACTGGACTGACTGCACTGACTGTAAGCAATCTACTGAATTGGACTGGCTGCAACTGAACGGACTGTGAGCAAACAACTCAACTCAACTGACTCAACTGTAAACAATCTACGGAACTGGAGTGTAACCAACTGTAATCACTGAACTGAAAAATTGTAACCAACTGGTTTTCAGACCTGGTTGTGAGCAATCTACTGAGCTGTATTCAACCTAATTGGAATCAACTGTAATAACTCTACTGAAGTGGCTCAGTTATCAAATCTAACTAACTGGAATGCAATTCATTGACTGTAATCAACTGTGCCGACGGGCTGCAATCAACTGAACTGAAATCAAGTGTAATCAACTGAAATATACTGGAATCCAATCAATGGCCCTGGTACCCCATGATACATGCTCTGGCACCCACCCCTCTGAAAACACGATTCCCGACTATGGCGGCCTGGACGGCGTGAATACACATCGTTCAGGGGAAGGGGAGGGGGATTCATAACAAAGGGAAGCTGGAGATACATATGGCACATAAGGTGCGACGACTGGTCCATGAAGGGTGGGTTGTGGGCGAATCCAGATTGGCGGCGGCGTCCGAGGTTACGATCCACCTTGCCGATTCGAGATCCGCGAGGCCCCGGGAAACCGAAAGGGGAGGTGCACTTGACGCCTCTTGGCGCCTCGAGCGCACAGAACGTAACACTTCATCAAACAAACTGCACGGATGCGACCCCGCCGCGCAGCCGCGCGCCCCGACTGATTGCGGAGACCATACGCAAGGATGTGCCCTCGCTGCTTGTCTCCGAGAAACCCTAAAATCTTCAAAGAATTCGCCCTCCTCCTTCTCCACGTCTCCTCCGCCTCCTCTGCCTCTCCTCCACCTCCCCATCCCCCTCCTCTTTCTCTCCCCCTCATCCTCCTCCGTTTCCTCCGCCCCCTCCTCCTTGACAGGCTTGCTCGAAGCCCACTGAGCCTCACTTCCCGATGAGCCGATCACGAAGCTCGACGACCTTGGGCTTCGGAAGGTTTTTCGAGCATGCCTGCTGCAAACATATCACGATGATGTTGGCATGGTCCCTGTTTTGCTTTTCGTGGGTCTGGGCCAGCAACCTCGGCTTGTTCCCCTCATCCCTGTAGCTTATGTCGGAGCACCTCGCGGCGTAGGTCACGCACAGGCGGCCGAGCGACGGGCGCAACTGGGCGCGTGGCTTGTCGCCGCCGGCCTTGGTGCACTTGGCCTTGTCGCCGTCGGCCTTGGTGCCCTTGGCCTTGTCGCCGTCGGCCTTGGTGCCCTTGGCCTTGGCCTTCTCGGCCTTGGTGCCCTTGGCCTTGCCAATCTCGGCCTAGGTGCCCTTGGCCTTGCCAAACTCGGCCTTGGTGCCCTTGGCCTTGCCAATCTCGGCCTTCTCGGCCTTGGTGCCCGTGGCCTTGGTGCCCTTAGCCTTGGTGCCCTTGGCCTTGCCAATCTCGGCCTTGCGTTCGGCCACGTCAGCCTGGGGTGGGATCATTGGGAATTTGCTACATGGGCAACGATGACAACCCCCGACACCCCACGCAAAGTTTCACGAGGGAGAGGGGCGGGGGAGGCGGGGGCGATTGAGGAGGGAGGAGGAAGGGTGGAGGGGGGGCATGAAACAAAAAAACGACGTTGGCCAAGTCGGAGCTCTGGTCACTCTCTGTGCGCAGTCATCCATCTCCCGCGTGCCCACCCGTCCTGTCTTCCTCTCTGACCGCCCCCGCCAATCCCCCCCCCCCCCCCCTCCCCCCTCTCGCACCTGCCTCCCTCCCCCCCCCCTCCATCCCTCCCCAATCCCTCCTCCTCCCCCTCTTCATCCTCCACCCCCTCGTCTTGTTCCCCGAACTCTGGCCTTCAAAGCCCGCTTCTTGGGCGGCGCGTGCGGCGCCGCCTTGGCCCTCGCGAGCAGGGCCTGCTCCTCCTCGCCCAGCTCGCCGCCCCCGTCGCCCTCGTCGTACTCCTCCTCGCCCAGCGCCCCGCCCCCGTCGCTCGCGACGTCGATCTCGTCGTCGCCGTCCTGGCTGCCGTCGTCGGGGTTCAAGCCGCTCAGCTCGAGGGTCATGATCCAGCTGGAGAGCTCCTGGTCATTTGGCGCGGGATGGGGGGGGGGGAATCCTCCTCGTCCTCGCCTTCCCCATCTCCTCTTCCCCATCCTCATCATCCTCCTCTCCTCACGTTGCCCCCCCTCTCCCCCTCTTCTCCTCCCTCTTCGTCCTCCGCCTCCCCTCTATATGTTCGTCCTCCTCCTCGTTCGTCATCATCATAATTTTCCTGTCTCTCTCATATTCCCCCCCCCCCGCCATTCCAACTATCCACTCCTCAGAAGGCCAAGCCCCCACTCTTCCGCATCTGCCAGGCGCCGTTTGGAGCCGCGGGGGGGGGGGGGGTGGGGGGGGGGGTAAGGGGGGGGGAGGGAAGGGGGGGGGGGGGGGGGGGGCGTGGGTCTGAGGGGGGCAAAGAGAAGCGGGCTCAGGAAATGGTTGATGACAAGGACAGGGCAGGGAGGTGATGAGGAGGAGGACACAGCGGAGGATGATCATTTTTTCAAACGTTGCTAGCGGCCCCCCGAGGCATATCTGACATCGATGTCCACGCGTGCCACCCAAAAGATATAAGGTATATCCACGCCGCGGCCTGGATGATTCCAGGAAAACTCAGACCAATAGCTAAGGCTGTCGGCTGCGGACGCCAACGGCCAGCTGAATACCAGTCGCACCCCTACCTGTCCAGCAAAATGAGCGAAGGAAAAGAAGGCTGGATCAGAAAGGATTGGGCGAGGAGGGGTTGCTGGATGCCCCCGCCCGAAGGGCGGCTACGTGACCTAACGCCTGCAAGAGGCAGAGCTCATCAGAAATTCACCGAGCCTCTCCAACTCGGCATCTGGGATCTCATCGGGGTCCTCGCTGTCCTCCTCCTCGTCGTCGTCAAACCTGACGCTGCCCTGCACGGTGTGGTCGCACAACAGGACTGACGGCATTGGCGCGATCTGGTGGACACCGCCAGGTAAGAGTTCATCGAGAAGCGCCCTCGGCTCTGTTCCGATGAAGATGCCCTTGCCGCCAGTCCTCTCGATCGTGCACGGGCGGACTACCGAAACAAATCCAGGCGCTGGCGTCGGGAGATGGCGGACAATGTCTGCGACCTCGTCCATGGTAGGTATGTCTGGTCGAGAAGGATCCGGGAGAGACGGCGGCGGCGTCTGGTGCGAGTCGCCCCCCTGACAGGGATGTTCTGGCGCAGGGACCTCCTCTTCTGGCTCTGGAAGAGCTTCCTGCAAGGATTTTGTCCTTCAGCGGTTGTGATTCCGCGGGCGGGGTCACAGCGCCATGAAAGGGGGCAAGGCGGGAACAAACCTGCCCCCCTTCCCCCCGTTGCACCCTTCCCCCTGCGCGAGCGCTGGGGTGGCAGGCGGGGCGGGGGAAAGTGGAGCTGCTCGTTCCCAACCAGCTGCTCGCCTTTCAAAGGCGCCGACCCCAACCGGCTCGGAACCAACCACCAAAGGTACAAAACCGTCCTTGCCATCCGAATCTGACGCCATGCGGCTGCTTGCTGGACTCGGCGTGTAGATCGGGTTGCACTTCTCGGACGGCTGCTTCCCTCGGGTCTTGGCGCGCTTCGCAGGGGTCTCCTGGAGCTCGGGCGGCCGCGGCGTGCAGACCTTCATCGCGGAGAGAGGCGCGACGTCCTCGTCCGAATCAAGCACGGAACATGGGGCGGCCTGCTGGGCGGCTGGATCAGGCTTTGCCACGCCACCGCGGAGCAGCGCCTCGGCGATGGGGTTCAGGGGCGCCGAGCCAGAAGAGGCCGAGGCAGCCATGGTGGACAAGACTGGGTAGTGGGGTCGAGGCTCGAAGCGGCACCTGGCTGCGATGTTTGAGCAAAAAGCGCGTTACGTCCGTGGCGCTGGCAACGAGACAGAGTGTCGGAACGCTCTCGGGATTCCTGACGCTTCGCGCACCCCCGCCAGTCACGCTGACCTCTGGACTTGTCCTTGCGGGCCGCGAATCAAAGAAGTACCCCCGCTAGCCCATCCAGAATGTATTGTCAGTTTTCTTGTGGCCTCGTAGGGGGCTATCTTGAGCCATGCTCGGCCACGGGCTGTCGGGGGCGACCGTGGGCCATGATCGGCTATCTTGGGCCATCTTGAGGCTGCCTTGAAGCCTCTTGGAGATCTGTCGGAGGCTATCTTGGGCCATGCTTGGCTATCTTGGGCCATGGCCGTATTTGCATATCTAGGGACCCCTGGGAGCCATATTGGGCCAAATGGGGGCGGGGTGGAGGGTCTTTGGAGGGAGGCTGGGGGGCCTCTTGGGGCCATCTTGGGCCCCGTGTCTCAAAACGGATGAGGTCACTCAATTAGCATCGCCCCATCGGGCGCTCTCAAACTGCATCGTGGGGCACTCTTGGAGCGCCCTTGGGCGCCTCTTGGCCGACCTTGGGGCCGCATTCGGCCGCGTCGGGCCCCTCTTGGGCACCTGGCTGGCCCATCTTGGGGCTTCCAAAGCCCGTCGGAAGCGAAAAGGCAACACTGCCAAAGACATTGCCTTTTCCCGAAGCATTTGATAAAAGGTTTTTGGCATATTGGAGGGCGCCGTGGAGGGCTCGGAGGGCACTTGGATCCGTCTCGGGGCTGTCTTGGGGCCTCTTCGGGCTATGTTGGAGGCTATCTCGACCCATCTAGAAGTAACGTGGGCCATAATTGAGGCCACCTTGGGGGCCCAGAAGGGGTGGGGTGGGGGTTGGGGTGGTGTGTGTGTGTGTGTGTGTGTGTGTGTGTGTGTGTGTGTGTGTGTGTGTGTGTGTGTGTGTGTGTGTGTGTGTGTGTGTGTGTGGGTGTTTGTGCGCGCGTGTGTGTGT
>CAUYUJ010014440.1:137500-169337 GCA_963575745.1 Prorocentrum cordatum | reverse complement strand
GGCGAAAGGCCGCCCTTTCATGGATGGCCTGGAGGGGTCTAAAACGTTTCGGCTGGGAGGGTTGTGACCCCCTCCCTTTTATTTGAACATCTGGAATGCGCAATTGCGCCTCGAGCACCGAGCGCGACCGGCCGCCGCCCGTCTTAGCCAAAATGGCTGTTCGGGGGAGGCAGGCGAGGAGGAGTAGGACACGGATGAAGGAACCTTACTGGACGGATTCGGGCCAGGAAGATGAGGATTAGGAGGAACGTGCCGCGGCCGCACATGGGGCCCCAAAAGAGCACGAGAGCACAGACAATACCACCCCGCCTACGGCCTCACCCGTCGTAGCGTATACTAAGATATATGGCGTGCGGTTGCGCACAGGATACGCCGCGCCACCCGATGGGCCGTGGCGCAAAATGTAGGGCCGTAGGTGGGGTGGTGCCCTTTGCGTTGTTGGTCGACAGTATCGCTCTCTCCCTTGGACCCCTGTTCATCTCCCAGCCCCCTCCTCCTCCTCCTCATCCTCCTCCTCCTGCTCCTCCTCCTTCTCCGACTCATCCTCCACCTCCTGTATTGGGTGGGGGGGACGCGCGCGGACTGCGCCACGGGGACCTTCGGTGGAGTTTCCTATGTGGCCACGAAGCGTGTGAGGGGTGTGACGAAATGGACGCATGCGGCCTGTGCCACTGGGACCTTCGGTGGGGCCCCTAGCCACGAAACGTGTGAGGGGCGCGTATCCATACCCAGTGCGCCTCGGCCTGGTGGCGCCGCTTCCAAAAAAACGCCCAAGAGGCACTGGATATGGACATGAATCTTGCCCGCACGGAGGACCACTAGCGTTTATTCCAGCACGCCTTTCGCAGGCTCTGGATCCCCCGACAGCGGGTTGTGGCGAGACACCTCCGTCTACGCCGTGCCGCATGCCCGTCTGGCACTCAAGCGCCAAAATGACCATCCCCTTGCGCGTCGTCGAGCGGCTCCGTCATGCGGCGCCGCTTCTCAGGCTTGTCGAGGTTGTTCTCCACCTCGATGTCGTCGCCGACCACTGTCTCCCCCGCGTCCGTCGTCTTCTGGCTGCCGTTGTCGCCGTCGCAGCCCTCGTTCTCGAGGATCTTGGCCATCTCAGCTTCGAGGGACCCGCCGCCGTCGAGGATCTTGGCCATATCAGCGTCGGGGACCTCCTCGTCCCTCTCAACCTGGGTGTCGCCGACGGCCTCGTGGTCGTGGTCGTGCTCCGACGCCTCGTGCATCTTCTTGGCCATCCCGTTCGCGTGCACGACCGCCGCCTCAAGAGAGCCATCACCTATCGGGTCCATGCTGGAGGAGAGCTTGGACCACTTCTGGGCACCCCTGCACTGGATGTGGACCTCCCAGCCCCCGTTGGCCTTCTTGGGGCGCGACGATATCCCAACCTGGGGGCGGAAGATGACGGCGGAGGTGACATGAGGAGAGGGGGAACGAGGGTTGCTTGAGGATGGAGAAGGACGAGGAGGCTGAGTAGGACGGTGGGGGTTGCGAATAGGGGTGTGAGGAGGAGGGCGCAGAGGGGAGTGATGACGCCCACAGGCGACGGAGGGCGGACGAACGTGCAGGGCGAGGAGGGCGATGGGGATGGGGATGGGGATGATGATGACTATGATGATGATGATGATGCTGATGATGATGATGAGGATGAGCATGGGGGGGACAAGGATGAGGGGAGGAGGACGACGGCGACGGCGACGACGCCGAGGGAGCGGATGACGAGGGCGAGGAGGAGCGCGAGTAGGGGAGGGTGAGGAGAGGAGATTGCGGAGGAGGAGAATGATGGGGAGGGGCAGCAGCATGCCGAGGCAGGAATCGGAGAAGACGGGACTGGTGAGGAGGAGAGGGGTGAAGCTTACGGAGGATGAAAACGACGAGTACGAGGATTCGGAGGGACCATCACACCTTGTAGTCGCCAGCCCTCTCGCACAAGCTGCGGCACTCGATGATCTTCTCTTTGTCCGCCTGGATGTCGTCCTTGTCGATGTCGTTCACCGTGCCGTCGTCGCCGCCGTCCTTGTCCTTGTCCTTGTCCTTGTCCTTGTCCTTGTCCTTGTCCTTGTCCTTGTCCTTGTCCTTGTCCTTGTCGGTGCCCTTGTCCTTGTCCTTGTCCTTGTCCTTGTCCCTGTCCACCTTCTTGGAGCTCTCCTTGTCCTTGTCCTTATCCTTGCCCTTCGCCTTGGCAGCCTTGCCCTTGCCCTTCTTGCCCTTGCCCTTCGCCTTGCCACCGAGCTTCGGCTCCTTCTCCTTCGACCCGCTGACGCCCCCCGCCGCCTTCGCCGCGCGCTTGGGCGTCTTGAAGTCGGGGAAGGCCATGGGCGGGGACGGGCACCACCTGTCACCATCTTCCCACGTCCAGCACGCGGTCCCGTCCTTCATCGGGATGACGTCGTCGGCTTTGGCGCCGTCTATGATGCGGACCGCCCACGGAGAGCCCTCGATCTCCTTCACCGTGAAGGAGGCCTCGTCCTGCTTCTTGGCGATGGGCGTCTCGGCGATCGACTGCTGCGTCTTGTCGCTGCGCTGCTCGGCGATCGACTGCTGCTTCTTGTCGCTGCGCTTATCGGCAATATGTGCCTGCTTCTTGTCGCTGCGCTTCTCGGCGATCGACGGCTGCTGCTTCTTGTCGCTGCGCTTCTCGGCGATCGACTGCTGCTTCTTCTTGTCGCTGCGCTTCGTGGCGATCGACTGCTGCGTCTTGTCGCTGCGCTTCATGGCGATCGACTGCATCTTCTTGTCGCTGCGCTCCTCGGACTCGGCCTCGCTGTCCTCCTCGCGCTCCTCGGACTCGTCGTCCTCGAGGTCGTCATCGCCCTCGTCCTCGGTCAGCCCGTCCCCGCCCTCGTCCTCAGCATCGTCGCTCTCCGCGCGGGCGCCGTCGCCCGCCTTGCTGACGGCCTCTTCGCAGAGGGGGGCGAGGATGAACGAAACGGCGACGATGAGGAGGAGGAGGGGGAGGAGGGGGAGGGGGAGCAGGAGGAGGAGGAGGTGGAGGAGGGCGATGGGGAGGAGGAGGAGGAGGAGGAGGAGGAGGAGGGGGAGGCGAGGACGAGGCTGAGGAGGGGGGAGATGAGGCACACGGAGGAGGAGTGGGCACATGCCAAGTGATGAGGAGGGCGAGGGGGGCACGGCGAGGAGAGGAAGAAGACGAGAAGGAGGATGGAGGGGAGTGCGCTGGAGGGGAGCAGAAGGAATCTGAGATTGAGGAAGAGAGGGATGAGGCTGACTGCCGAGGGGGTAGAGGACGAGGTAGACGGGAAGAACGAGGAGAGCAAGGAGATGGAGAAGGAGGAGGAGAAGGAGGAGGAGGAGGAGGACGAAGAGGAGGAGGAGGGGGAATCCTGAAGCGCCACCGCCGCGGTCTTGCCCCTCCTGGCAGGGCGCGTCGTGCCACCTCGGGCGGGCAGACGGGATGACGAGGGCGGCGAGGACGAGCATTGGACGGATGGGGATGATGACGACGAGAGTGAGGGGAGCGGGGAGGGAGGACCGACCGAGGAGAAAAGTTGATGCGGGTTGGGATGAGGAGCGGGGAATGGGGGGGGACGTAAACGTTAGACGGGGAATACCGACGACAACGAAGATACAGGACGTGCTAGGAGGAGAGGTTTTGGGAGGAGGGGGAGGGGGAGGAGGAGGAGGAGGAGGCGGAGGAGGAGGAGGAGGAGGAGGTGGAGGAGGATGAGGGAGCATGAGGATGAGGATGAGGATGAGGAGGAGGAGGAGGAGGATGACGACAACGACAACGACGACGACGAGTAGGACGATTTATCCCGCCGACCGCCGTCGCTCGATACTTCGACGAGGCTGTCGGCATCGCTGTCTCCGTCGAACATCATCCCCTGCACCATCGCCCTGCTGTGAACTGTGATCTTCGGCTGCTTGGGCGACGGGGTAAAAGGGGCCTTCATCAGGCGCTGCAGCTCCAAGCCAAGGTCCCACTTGTTCCTGGGGTGGTGCATCCTCCTCATCCTCTTTCTCCTCCTCCTACTTATCCTAGTCATCCTGGCCCTCCTCGTCCTGCTCACCCCCCTGCTCTTCCTCCTCCTCACCCCCCTCCTTCTCCTTCTCATCCTTCGTGGCCATCTCTCCTCCTATACCTCCTCTTTCTCATCATCTTCGTCATCCTTCCTCACCTCCTCCTCCTCCCCTTCACTCTCCTCCGCCTCCTCCTCCACCTCCCCCTCGCAGTTTATTCCCGCCACCTCCTCCTCCTCCTCACCTCCTCACCTCCTCCTCCTCCACCACCTTCTCCCTCTCATCCTTCGTGGCCATCTCTCCTCCTGTACCTCCTCTGTCTCGCCATCTTCGTCATCCTTCCTCACCTCCTCCTCCCCCCCTCCTCCTCTCATCCGCCTCATCCTTCCTCACCTCCTCCTCCTCCACCTCCACCTCCTCTCCTCCGTCGTCATATTGGTTCCCTAATCGGTCCTCAAGGCCCTCCTATATCCCGAGAATAGGTCGAGCGTCTTTTTGGCCTCGCAGCAGACGACGGCAGCATCGGTCCCCTGCTGCAGCACCGAAAAAGGGATGAGGAGAGGACTGGCAACGCGAGAGGCGGAGGAGGAAGAGGAGGGCAGGACGAGGAAGAGGATGACGAGGCGGAGGAGGAGGAGGATGGCGAAGAGGACGAGGAAGGCGAGGACGGAGGAGGAGAGCACCACGAAGGATGAGAAGGAGGAGGAAGAGGATGCGGAGGCAAGTACGGCGAAGAATTGGAGGGGAAGTAAGAGGGAGGAGTCGGACGGGGATAAGAAGGCTGGCGAGGAGGGGGTGGAGAATGAGGTGCTCGAGGGGAGCACGAGGACGGAGGAGGAGGAGGAGGAAGAGCAGGAGGATGGGAAAGATAAGGCACGATGGAGAAGGCCACTTCCCAGTCGATGAGCTCGAACGTTAGCGTCTGGTTGATCTGGGTGGGGCACAGAAGTCGAGGAATAAGTAGTAGTACGTAGTAGCAGCAGCAGTAACAGTAACCGAAGCAGTAGCAGTAGCAGTAGAACTAGTAGTAGTAGTAGTAGTAGTAGTAGTAGTAGTAGTAGTAGTAGTAGTAGGTAGTAGTAGTGGTAGTAGTAGTAGTAGTAGTAGTAGTAGTAGTAGTAGCAGTAGCAGTAGCAGTAGTCGTAGCAGTAGCAGTAGTAGTCGTAGCCGTAGCCGTAGTCGTAGCCGTAGTAGAAGTAGAAGTAGTAGTAGTAGTAGTAGTAGTAGTAGTAGTAGTAGTAGTAGTAGTAGTAGTAGTAGTAGTAGTAGTAGTAGTAGTGGTGGGTAGTAGTAGTAGTAGTAGTAGTAGTACACGCATGTATTTCAGACACTGCGACCTCGAACGCCGCCCGCAGCACGCGCCACCACCCGCTCGTCAATAGGTAGTTCCCGATCCCCGCGATGGCCTCTAGGGTGGAATGGGGCGGAGCAGGAAGAAGAGGAGGAAGAGGAGGAGGTGAAATGGCCTTGCGGCCGTGTTGGTTCCACGTGCACAGCGGGGCGCCCTTGGCGAGCGCGTCCTCGGGCAGCTCGCGAATCGCGCTCGCGAGCTGCAGGCGGACGGGGTGGCTCATGACTGAGCCAGAACGCTGAACCAGAACGCTTGGGCCAGAACGCTGAACCAAATGTCAACATAGATAAAAAGACGCACGATAAGGATGCAAGGGCTACGGGCGGCAAGATAAGGATGCAATGGTGCATGGCTGCACGGGTGCAAGTGTCCAAGAATGCAAGGGCCTTGGGCGGCGCGGTAAGGATGCGCGGGCCGTGACGGCCTTGGACGCAAGGGTGGAGGGCAGAAGCAGAGGAGGATAATGATGATGATGATATTGTGGTAAGAAGAAGCATTGTGACCATAAGCCCCTAGCCCTCAACCCAACTCGAAAATGTTTAGTTCTTATGTTGCAAGTCCCCCCCATCTGCCTCCTCATCCCGTACGTTCCTCCGATAATGATGACGGGGGCGACGACGGTGCTTATGTCGATGACCGCACGGACAAGTAAATGACAGTGGCGGCTACGACCACGACGATAATGACGATGGTGGCGATTCTGATGATGATGATCATACGTGTGATGACGTTGATGGTGATGACGATGATGTCCCTGATGATGATGATGATGTTGGTGATGATGCTGATGATGATGTTGATGATGATGCTGATGATGATGCTGACGCAGACAAACGCAGACAAAACAGACAAACGCAGACAAACGCAGACAAACGAGACACGAAAAAACAGCCACACCAGCCACATGGATGGCATGGATGGTGGAGAGAGTGGGTATGTCTTCGACAGGAAGTCGAAGGTTGACTTCTGGAAAAAACGGGCCTCGTTCCTTGTTTAGGGTTCCTTAGGTCAACGCCCCGACTGTGCGCAGGCCGGGCGTCAGAGGGCCCGCCCGAGGTGCCCGCGCCGGGCGGCCCGGCCGGGCTCGTCGCCCCGACCGGGCGGGCGCCGTCAAGCCGCTCGGAGGGATGGCGAGGGGGACGAGGATGGAGGGGGGAGGGCGAGGGGAGGATGGAAGAGGGCGAATGGGGGAGACGGAAGAGGGGAGCAGTGGAGGAGTGGAAGAGACAATGAGAGCGGTAGGATTCAGGATGGGTAAGCATCTGAACGCGAAGAATAGCACCAGCAGTGCGAATCGCACGATGAAGCTTACTCAGTAGAAGGATACGAATGATGATCACGACCAGCATCATCAGCATCATCATCATCACAAGCACGATGACCACACTATGACTACGCATGCGATTCTTCATCATCAAGCGAATAGGAGTATTACGACAGCTAAGCGTAATAACATCAATAAGCAGAATACCGGTTGTAAGAGCAACAATAGTAGTAGTTCACTAACATTCCTAAACATGATTCATACGACGTCTAATCGTAAGCAGCATAGTAATAGTAATATTAGTGATGCTGGTGTCACCATTGATACGACGGAAACTGAGAATAATATAAAGGCATAGTCGTAGCACTAAACATAATAATAATGATGGTTACATTGTCAACAATACGGATGATATGCATAATACCAATAGCAAAAATAATGAGAGCTGGCATGGGAATAATGTTCGGAAAAAACGAGAAGAAATATAGGATTATGAAGAAGAGTAATTAGATTAAGAAAGATAAATAGGAGAGAGAGAGAGGGAGAAGCGTTGCGCTTAGTTGTCCTCAGGTCCGGCGGCAAACGTGACGGCGGCGCCCGTCGCTGGCGGGGCTGGGGGCATGGGGCGCTGGGCCTCTGGGGCCGGGCCCTGCATCCTTGCCGGCGGGCGAGGCTGCAAGGCTGGGTGCAACCTCCCCTGCAGTCCGGTGAAAGATGCGGCAACGCGAAAAATCACGACCAGAGCCCCAGACCCCATCTTCCTGCTGCATGTTTCGAGCCGGATCGATGTGCGATGGCCCCGGGGCCCGAAGACGGGCGGAGACGCCGGATGTCAAAATACAGCGCCCGGATCCTCAGCGCCTTGGGGAAAGGGCCGCCAGGACGTCCCCGATCCCCTCACGAGGCCCAACGCTTCAGGCCCCGCGGATCGCGCCGGGCGCCTCTAACACTGGCCTCTGGCCACCTTGGAGGGACACGCCGAGCGGCCAGGCAGGGGGCCTCGGCGTGGGGGTGGGGGGCGCGGCACGGCGGAAATCGCCCTGCCCCAGAAGGCGGCAAGAACTAAGAAAGAGCAAGGGCGGAGGAGGCAGAGGAGGAGAAGGAGGAGGTGGAGGAGGTGGAGGACGAGGGGCACGAGGAGAATAGGATGAGGAGGAGGAGATTTGTTTGGTGGCCCTCTCCGAGCCTGGGCCTCCGAAGGCCTCCGAAACCCGCCCACCGACTTCCGAGGGCCTCCCAGGCCCGCCGCGCGCGCCAGGAGGCCGCCCGAGACGCTCCAAAGGCCGGCGCGAGGCGCCCGAGGGGCCTCCGAGGGCCCGCCGCGGCGCGCCGCGAGGCCCCCGGAGGCCTCGGGCGGCTCACCGCGGGCCAGCCGCGGGCCCTCCGAAGGCCTCCCGGGGCTGCCACGCGGAGGGGCCCTCTCCCGCGGCGCCCGCGAGGGGCCCGAGGCGCCCGCGGGGCGTGCGCGCGCCAGGAGGCCCCCGCCGCCACGCTCGAGGAGCGGAGCCCGCAGGCGCGGCTGCGCCGCGCCTTCGGGGCCGCCGTGGCGAGGGCGGCGCCGGGCGCGGGCGCGGCGGAGTCGAGGCAGCGCCCGCTCTTCTCGGCCACGCCCATCTAGAGCGGGGGTCGGGCCGGACGAAAGGGGGGGATTGGGCAAGGGGGGGGTTACGAAATGTGCTGCATGCAGCTGGTTTCGGCCTCACCGAGGGGCCCATTCCTCGATACATAGCGGCCTCCGGCGCCGGGAGGCGCCGGGAAAATCAGCTACGTGAGCTGATTCTCAAACCCCCCCTTTGCTATCCCCCCCGTTTCTCGCGGGGTGGACAGAGCCCCCAACAGTGACACGTCGATTCGTGAATTAGTTGTCCGTTTTCGGTTCTCGAGAGGGCGCCGCGGCCGTCATTTTCCAGGCTTGCGCCCGCCAGGTTTGGGCCTCAGGTCGTTTCACTGAACCACGTTTTACTAAAGGGGGGTCTGTCCATCCCCGATTTTCGGCCACGCCCAGAGCGGGGGGTACAGTCGGAGCGAGGTGTCGCGCCAGGCGGCGCGGCGGGAGGCCGGTTTGCTCCACGCCGACGTCGCCGATGCATCGCCGGCGTCGCCGCGCGAGGCAGGAGGCCACCCGGAGCGCGCGTTTTCCCTCCAGAGGGCGACGGTGGCGAGAGGGTTGGGCGTCGCGTGATGGGGGGCGACCAACGGGCGGAAGCGAGGGCTGCAGAAAAGAGACCTTTATGGGCACCCAACGGGCCCTTCAGGGACCCCGACAAGTGCTCCTCTCCCCCCCCCGTTTATCGCCCGCCATAAAGTCACGCCCGAAAGGGTTGAGGTCTGAGGTGTTCGGGCGCTTTGGTCGGTCCTCGGCGGCTTTTCTGGCAGCGGGGTGTCTTCCAGCGGCTGCGCTTCGCCGAGAGCGTTGCTGGGGTGCCTGGATCGTCCCGAACAGCCTCCGAAAGCCTTCGTTATGACCCAAAGGCCATACGACGCTGACGACGACGACGACGACGACGACGACGCTGACGACGACGCTGACGACGACGACGCTGACGACGACGACGCTGACGACGACGACGACGACGACGACGACGACGACGGCGACGGCGACGGCGACGGCGATGGCGACGACGACGACAACGCTGACGACGACGACGACGACGACGACGACGACGACGCCGCAGGCGGCGGCGGCGACGGCGATGGCGACGGCGACGGCGACGGCGACGGCGACGGCGACGGCGACCGCGACGGAGACGGCGACGGCGACGGCGACGGCGACGGCGAAGGCGACGGCGACGGTGACGGCAACGGCGGCGGCGGGGAGAGAGAGGAGGAGGAGGAGGAGGAGGAGGATGAGGAGGAGGAGGAGAAACTTTAAGGGTAGCTCTTTGGGAGATGTTACAGTATCGGGAGCATAGCTCGCGCGCCGTTGCCTTTGGCCCAAGGCACGCGCGCCCTATTTGCCCGGACGCCGCGAGTGTTCGCTATGTGCTGGAAAGATCATTACATCGATCTTATCCTATCTTACTCATCCACCCCTCATACTGTACCTTCACAGCAGAGCGATGGATGCAATTTGCCAGGCTATATGCCATATTTGAGCTACCAGGCTCACTTTCGACTTGGTAGCGGAGCTGGCCGCACTCTCGTGTGGCCAGCTCTTGCTCTTCTTAGCCTCATATTCTTCGGCACGATATTCGTGACCACCTACCACCCTGCGCTACCACTCCCAGTACGTTTACGAGGATCTATCCAAGAGCAAGAAGCAACACGATAGGTACGACGCCTAGACGACCAGATTAGTACCATATACGCTTCATTATTGCGTTACCACCAACCGCTCGGCAACGAGCCAACAGCGCAATACTTGAAGCAGGGGCGGGGAGACCCGCCAGACAGAGCGCCTCGAAGACTCGACAAGGCGCTACCCCAGCGAGACAACGCGCATCATAACCGTCCTTCGTTACACATTCTCGGGCTAGTCGTTTTCGCTATTATATGGTTCGCGCTGGGGGCAGCAATCGGACACATGCGTCGTGGAGAAAACAGCACCGATGGGCAAACACATGGCCCATATTGGGACCCTCAAGGTAATGTACCTTTTCGTGAGTACATCTACGAGGCCAACGCATGGCTCAACGTTACAAGCGGACGTATGACGCCACAGGCCCAAGCGGCCGCAATACAACGCGGCCTAGGTGGCCTAGCGAGGACACTCGCCATGAGGGTACCGCCTGACAATATCAACTATGGTGCTGACTTCGATGGGGTCCACACAGACCCAGTGACCTACATCATGTTCCTCCTAAGCATGAAGTTCGAACGCTTGGAAGATGAGCGACAGCTCACTTCCGGCACACAACTCATCGACTTCCACGTGCCTCACGGGGAACGAATCGATGTCACCCTTACCCGATTCGAAATGGCCCGACTTGAGGCACAATCGGTGGGACTCGACCTTCCCAACTTCCAACTGCTAACCACTATCCTATTCCGCGCCTTAGGCGTCGGCAACCAGCGAGCCATGCAACTCTTACAGCCACTCAATCACCAAATGCCCCGAACACAACAACAGTATGATGAGTTGCTGGAGAGGATGCGTTCGATAGGCCACCTATCCGAACGGTCTCCTGGTAACATAGGATCTGTGTTTGGAAGGGGAAGGGGATCTGGTAGTGGAAATTTCTACACTACCTTGACCACTGAAGCCCAGCCTGGAAACGGGCCCTCAAGCATATGGGCCGATGACCCAGGAGAATCCACTGCTTTATTAGCAGGGGATCGATCACAACCAAGCTGGGCAACCAGCCCTCCTTCTAGAGAACCACAACCACACCGTTCTTTGTGGGGGGAATCAAACCCCCTAACCGACGGTGTATCCACCTACTTGGGAGACGAGGATTTCGACTCCGGCACCGATACAGACACTATATCATCAGATGGTGTTGAAGCTTTAGATTGGTCAGATATTATGAATATGGATAACGACAATCAGCGTGCTGAGCATTTGTTCTGGTTATTACAACAGGCTAAACGAAGGTGGAGGAGGTTCACACGAAAACCAGTGCGTCGTGTTAGAAGGAGGATACGTAGAAGTTTTAAAGCAAAGGGTAAAGGCAAGCGAGGTCGTCGGAGGTTGAACGGACGAGGTATCGCGGCATTTCTCCAGAGGCTCTCAGATGAACAGCATGATGAGATATTCTTTGGGGGAAAAGGCCGTGGTAAAGGCCGTAGAGAGACCTCAGGAAAAGGTAAAGGTAGGCGGGGAAACCCGCGAGGTAGAGACGGCCAGGTTCTCAAATGCCATGAATGTGGTAGTTCCGATCATCTTGTGCGAGATTGTCCAGTGAAGGGAAATGGAAAGGGCAGGTCGACCGAAGTCCATTTTGGCTCAAGTGAACCATCCATTGAATATCTGAACCTCCAGGACTTTGAGGCTATGGAACAGATATTTTTCACTTGGGTTGTTGGCATGGACAACGTCGACGAGCTCGAAGCGTATGGTCATGGATTGTACGCGTACTACCTCGAGTACGTCCGCCGGTTCGTTATGGGCAGTAACGAGCTTACTCCCGTGGAACACGGTACGCTGGGGAACCAGCCACTTTCTTTCTACGACTGGATGTTCGGGAACCCAGGCAACATCATGGCCTACGAGAGCGACGACGAGGACACCACTATAGAGGCCTCGCCTTCCGAGGTTCAACGGAACCTCGAACCTCCGCCCGAAATCCCGCCTGGAAACAGGCCGTCTCTGATGGGAGAATATCCCCAGACCACTGAAGACTTAATTGAAATGGAGTCTCAGGCATTTGTTCAGGCCTTCATTGCAGGCGAACCAGATACTCCGTTCATACCTCCTGGTTCGCTTGCTCCAGGCGAATATGGACCACGCACCCTTTTGCAGACCCTCATGAGGATGCATGAGATACTTATGACTGGTTATCCTGAGAGTCAAGAACATATCGAAGCTGACATTATGACAGAACAGGATACTGATGCTTGCGGTAGCTCAGAGCTGTCGTTGGCAGCTCTGACTCTCATTGACAGCGTGCATCCTCAGGACGTGCAGAGACACTTGATATACTCCCGTGGTAGATGGCGTAATGCTCTAGAAATGGCTATTGCTATGCGCGGTCGTGATCTTCCTCCGCCAGGATGGGGTCTCCAGGCGGTGGGAATGAGGCCAAACCATACGGCCATGCGTAACATTGCTGGGCAGCCTGTGCTCGGCAACGAGCCTGAGCCGACAACAGTGCCTCCTACTCCGGGACAGCCGAGCGACGCACAGACGCCGGCTATGCAGGGAAACCTGCCTGTACCAGATACGCCAATGGCCATCATCATCGGTAGTTCGACATCAGAAGAAGTAGAAGGCGATGGTTGCGGGTTAGATGAGGATGACGTCACCATCCTCATGATGGACGTGAATGGTGAGGAAGAGGTTGACTTCGATCCTGATGAGTCTGAATCATCATCACCATCGGCACAAGCGCCATTTGCGCCGAGCTCCACCCAGCAGGGAGACCTGCCTCCATCGGACGATCCATCTGGGATCGCACAGGAGCCTCCTCAGGCACCTCCACCGGGTGCCGCTCCTGCTGCTTCGGCAGCTTCCTCTGATGAGAACACCAGAAGATCTCGTTCACATACGCGCGTCAGAGAAGAGCCACATCCACAGGCTCGACTTCCTCGTGAGTGGAGGCAGGCTGGCCCAAAAGAACACGCTCTCAGGAGAGGTGGCCAGCTACTTCCGTACAACGACCCAAGACGCCGAAAAGGGGAACACTCGGCGTTCGGCAAGGGCAACCCTGCCTATAGGGACAGTGATGGCAAGGCCATCCGCGGAGGCCATCAGCTTGCAACAAATATCCGCCGCCCTGAAATTCAAGGATCGCGGACTCAGCTGCGAGATATTCTCGCGGCGCGCAAGCAGTATAGGCCTCACGCAGCATGCGGACCTTGTTCCCAGCCGTTCCAGAACCACAGGCCAGGATGCCCCGTTGGCAACAACGAAGGCCTGAGCCCCAACAGGGACAAAACCCCTCATAAAGAGGGCCATCCGCAACTCATCCCGATGACACAGGAAGAAATTGCAGAAGTGAATCGTCGTCTCGGGATCTTGAGCCACTTGGATCCGAAAGAAGAAGAAAAGCCTACCCCGGTTCCAAGGGGACTGGTAGCCATGACCCAGGAAGAGAAAGACGCGCTCTTCAGTCTTCCTAGTATGCGAGGAAACTCGCCTGGCGTCTCTAGCCAGTCCCAACAACCAGAACCGACAATCAAGGATGAGATAAAGGCTCAACGTGTGGCGGGGGATGAGGAACGCATGCAGACAGCAGAAGACCGCACTCGCGAGGCAACTCGCAAGATGTTGGAGGATTCTAGTAAGATCTACATGAAGAGGGCTACGAGGCCCCCACTCCCACTAACTTCGAAGGCCAAAAATGAACCCCCGACACCTAAGCTGTCCTCGGTGCCGAAACCGAAGACGAGCCCTCAGGACCCTGGGCCAGACGTGCAGATGGAGGTGCCTCGAACTGAAACTCCGAGGCCGCCGATTGGCACAACTCCTACACAAGCGTCTGTGCCCAAGCAGCAACCTCAGGACCCTATGGAGGAACGAAGACGCCCGCCTAGTCGCAGCAGCTCCATTGCGAAAAAGGCGGCAGCTTTCGAGCGCAGTGGGTATGAACCTGCGCCAGCTTCGCCTGTGGCGGCTCGTTCCAGGAGGTCCGATGAAGGTGCTATGTCGAGGGGTACCTGGGTGCCGAAGATCAGGGGCAGCGCCAGTCGCGCATCTCCGCGGGGAAACCCGCCAGGCGCTGCCGCCGCAGCTTCCTCCTCTTCTGGAGCCGCAGCCTCTTCAGCAACAGAGGTTCCGATGCGGGGAAACCCGCCAGTGGTTCAGCTGCACCACCCAGGTGACACGTCCTTCACTAGTGGGACTCCAAATGTGATCAGGGATAGACTTGCGCTTCGGAAGCTCCCACCGATACGCTCGGTGGATGAGACATCCATGAAGGAATGCAGGAAAACTGGAATCCATCCCACATCCAATGATATTCTCAAACAGCTGAGCAAAGCTCTCAGCAGGATATGCAGACATGCGCCAGACAAGCAACACAATCCTGTGTGGCGCTTGGAATCTTTCGATGATCATGATGGTTGGGTTAACCTAGTGGAACTCGTGGGCCGTTATCCGTGGAACACAGGTCAATCAAGACACGCTGGGTATAATCCAAAATATGACGAGGCCAAGATCACCAACGAGCATCTATGTAGGCGCTCGGTTGACCAACTAGCAGCCATCATGATGGCAGTTGTTCATGTCCGCGAACCAGACGGAGAAGAAAAACAGCGCCTACAGTTCAAGGTGTTGATGCGGGACTCCGGAGAGCCCGCTATCTTCGTCCGCGCCTCTCAGGGGCATTCATGGGAATTGAAAGCTCCGTGGTCGCTGTACAGCTACATTGTGCTGTGCGACCAACCTGCCGGGAGACCAGCCCCATACCCCGATGTTGCTATGCATGGCACTCGATGGCACGCCTTCGAAGGGATTATGTGGCACGGCCTGTCCTGTAGACCTGAGCATAACACGAAGAAAAAGGGGACAGGCCGGTCGCACATTCACTTCGTGCCGACAGTTCGCCGCCGTGCCGTGAACAGTGGGTGGGACCCAGACTCAGACATCATCATCTTCGTAGATTGGCGTAAGGCCATACAAGATGGTATGAAGTTCTGTTGGTCCGATAACGGAGTCCTCTTGTCCGAGGGAGATAACGGTATCATTGAACCGTATTACATCTCTCATGTAGAGGACCTGACCACAGGAAGGCAATGGCGTAATCCAGAGTATCTGGGGAGCCGCCATGCGCGAGTCTCTGTCGCAACGATGTCTGCTCCTGACAGGTGGGCTGACGTTGGTACTTCCAGCGTTAAGTACCAGTGGTCCCGAGACCAAGGGGGCGTTGACCCCCCTATGGGCTACCTCCACAGAGAAGTTGGGGACCACTACAGCCCTACCCAGCTGGGAAACCAGCCTGAGATCTATCGGATCTTCATGATTACCGAGAGTGAGGCCGGGAGCGCGGCTCCAAGCCGTGCCCCAAGCCAAGGGCCTAGTGCCGTGTCTTGGCAGGCCATCAGTACCTCGGACCTGGATCAGATCGCAGCCGCGCTGAACCCTGACCAGGTAGAACAGCTGGCGGACAGGTTATACCAGCAGGATCCCTGGGCCGCAGGCCAGGGAGCAATGTCCGCTATGGCTACGAGAAATCGTCAGGCCATGCAGGGAAACCTGCCTACAAGCGGACCTGCTCGGTTTGAACCAATGCATGGAAGCCCTACTCAGAGCATGCACACTCCAAGGGGCATGACTCCATTGGGCACACCACCGGCACAATCCCCATTCGGGACACCTGTCCGCCCTGCCACAAACGGCACTCTCATGGAGAGGATAGCTGCTGCTAGGGCTGAACACAGCACAGCCGTCCTCGACATGATGCCGCCCGGCACGCCAACGAGTCAGCAGGGAAACCTGCCTGGCACACCAAGCCACCGCAGGGCGGGTGTACCCGACGACTATCGCTCAAGAGTGGCGGCCGCGGTGCAGCAGGTGCAGAGCCATAATCTGCCTCACCCAAGTGGGCAGAGGTGAAGGCCAGCCTGGTCCTGGGAGCCTGAGGGTCCCAACCCACGGGATCCTGCTCGGCAACGAGCCTTTATCCCGGCGTTCAATGCCCATCCGAGCATGTCTCAGGGCCAGAGGCCACCACCAGCGCAGATGAACCCGCCATTATACCCTGATGGGTCAAGGGTTCCGAACAAATTTGTTCGTGAATTGGCGGATCAGATGCATAACCTCACTAATGTGCGCTGCAGTGACCATTCCATGTACCCGCACATGGCCTTCATGCCTTCACCAACATCACCAGAGGTGGTTGTCCAGCCCACTGCCCATTCAATATCGTCTGGCAGTAGGGGCGTGCCTGACTACATCAGGCAGACGCACCGCACTCAGCAGGCATGCTTCAGGAGAAGGCAGGCGGTGCAAAGCGTACGGGATCAGTCACGTGCAGCTGCACTTGATGTGGTGAGGAACAGGGGCTCACCTTTGCGAGGGCACTCGCCCGCCGTGACTCCTACCACTTCCATGCCAAATGTCGAAGTGCAGGAAGTGCTGAATCCAACGGGGACACCCACATCAGCCTTCATGCCCTCCGAGACGGCACTGGAGAGGCAGCGGCGGGTATATCCCAGGGCAGCAGACGTAGAGGTCTTTACTGGGATGGAAGAAACCTGCGCGGTATGCCTCGAAGAATTTCAGCCCAGGGATAGCGTTTACCGCCTGAGGTGCAATCACCTATTCCACGAGGGATGCTGGAATTCTAATGTGGTGGGCCACGTTACAAATCAGCGTGAGGGAGATCCCCAGCAGCCACCATGTGCTATCTGTCGAGCACCTGGCATTATAGCATCATCCTTCCCATGGACCGGCTCCTTTAGTTAGACTCCTGAGCAGTCAGCGAGAGAGCTGCGGGAGCTGAGGGGCATGGTGGAGGAGATGACGTCCAGGATGCTAGCTATGCAGACAGTTCCGTCACAACAGCAGGGATACCTGCCTGAAGAGGTAAGGCCGCCTATGGGAACGGGATATTTTGATCAGCTTATCCCGATGACGGCGCCTCAGCAGGGAAACCTGCATGATACTCCTCAGATGTCTCCCCAGAGTGGAGGTGAGGCTGAGATGTCACTGGACCCTGATCAGCTGCGTGAATTGCGTGTACGACATTTCCAGAATCAGATGGATAATACGCACACAACATTTATGCTGGATGCCAACAATCCTGAAACTGATAGTCCGTCGCTAGACTTATCAGAATCCTCAGTGGCGTCAGCAGCAACAGCAGCCAGGGCCGTCAATATCTCAGCGACGAATGAGGAGTTCGAGGAGTGGCTGCGGTACCGGGATCACATCACGAACGAGGGGCTGCAAGACATCGCCCTTCACTCGTACCTAACGTTGATAAGGCGCACGACCCGCGAGCAGTATATGAGCATACGTGATGAGTATGCCAACTGGCGGGAGGAGCGTGGCGATCACGCCCAGCACGTGTCGTACTTCCAGTACATTGACCTGGCACGCATGGCCGAGAGCGAGTCGCATGCCAGTGTCATGCGGGGTAACCCGCCAGGGAGTACGACTGTGCCGCGGGGAAACCCGCCTACCGACACAGCCGACACTTCAGAAACTGTGCACATCAAGCAGCCGAGTAAGACGTTCTTGGATGATGGTGGAAATTCCATACTCATCGACGTCGGTTCGAAGATCAACATCATGGGCGAGAACACGAGCCGTAAGTTCGTCCAGGCTGCCGTGGCACGTGGCCGTACTTATACGTTCGAGCCCCGCTCTCGTTTGAATATCAACGGAGTGGGAGAAGGGTCGGCCCCAGCGGATACCGTAGGCACATTCAGTATTGCCTGCGAGTACCAGGGGTCGGCCCAACTCGATTCATACAAGACGAACATTGTGTCAGGCTGTGGCAAGGACCTGCCAGCCATCCTAGGTCTCGATAGTATGCAGGACAAACGCACGATCATCGTGCTTGAACGAGGCCAGGAAAAGCTGATATTCCCTGGTAAGGGGCAGGTCAAAATAGAGCTCCCAGAAGGCTCCAAAATCATGCCGACGACAAAGTTGCCGTCAGGGCATCTGTCGATCAGGTGTGATTGTTTTGGAGCTGCGGGGCAACCCGCCTCGAGCTCAAGCAGCACGTCCTTCCAGACAGTGCTGACAGGCGAGCCGACCCCAGCGCAGGAGCGCAATCAATTGCAGGGAAACCTGCCCCAGGGGTTGATGGAGACGCTCGCCAAGGCCACCATGCGAGGCGACAACATCGACGATCTCGAGACGTTCGATTGTTTTGTTGCCAGGACACTGGCCCTGCATGGTGGTAGTGTACCCATGGACGCTGTACAGTCCCGCCGTAAAATAGTGATGGGATACACTAATCGTGAATTGCATACGGTCAGCGACGCTAGGTCCAAAGGCGTGCTGAAACAGCTGATGGATAATCCATCGATGCTGACAGCATTTGCGGAGCAATCCGCCTCTGAGGCCACGGCGCGCTGCAGTGCTGAGCTCCAGCATCTGAGGGAAGCCCAGATGCTGGCAGATATTGTAGGCACATCTTCTTCATCTTGAAGATGGCAGGGCGACGTCGCCCCCTCGTCGTCTTGCCTGTTGGCTGAAAAGCCGGGGGGTAACAAGGACAGCGGGGTAACCTGCCTTAGTAAGAGGGCTTTTGTCATTGAAGATACGAGGGAGGCATGTGCCGACCTCCGCACACGAGGTTATATTTGTGATCGTATTTCCCACAACGAACTTATGACAAGCGTGGGCACAAACTACCTAGGTGCGGTGATCAGTGGAGATTACACTCTCATATGGATCAGTACTCCGGGTGACTGGTACGTAAGAACTCCAGGAAAGAGAGTGGCCCCACATTGGTCACGTATCCAGAACCTATTGATAAAAGCCAAGAAACTCCGCACGAAGATCATAATATTTGGTCCCCCAGGATATGTTTGGAAGTTATCTCCAGTACGTGATACTCTGGAAGGTCTAAAGTTGTCAGGCATACGGATGCGTTTGTGTCATTTCGGTATTCGGTTCAATATGCAAGACAGTACACCAAGCGGTACTTATATGCAGGTAGCATCATCAATGCCGATTAGCTCGAAGTTGTGGGCCTGTACCTGTAAGCAGGCAATACCACGACATGTGTTGGATTGGTACGGCCATACAGTACGGCATGCTGAATGGCGAGCTCAGACACGCACTACACTCATCCGTCACTTGAACGACAACATCCTGGGGAGCACCACCACGCACGGAAACGTGCCCGTATACTTAAATACGTATACACGTACAGACCATAACATCCGTCACTACGTGACGACTAATAAAGGAGGACCAAAATGGTCTGAAGTCATCCGACGTGTAACAATCAACCTGGATACCAATGCGGTTATTCAGGATATCTCAGTTACCGATCAACCAACAGGATATGATTGGCATGCACCATTACCTGCAGGGGTTGCCAACATCAGTACTCGGTTGTATTGGCAACCCGAGGAACCGGTCTTGCTCGGAAACGAGCCGACTCAATCACCACAGAAACATCGACGCGTCATCATAGATGACTGTTCTCTCCCCCTCCCGACTCTGGCGATTGACGCATGTACCCATTCAACCGCGACAATGAGTACACAGACCGACGAACAAGACGAGCAAGCTTTACCCACTGAATCGCGTATAAAACAGAAGGAGAGGCTCAAAGCCGAAAAGGAAGCAGGCATCAAGCCTCGCCGCATTAAAAAGCACGTTGAAGACGGAAACGACGATTGCGGCGACGACTTGTCAGGACTCGGACAGGATCTTATGGCAACCTGGAGTACTGACGTCCCTGTTGAGCTGATAAGCTCCGACGAGGACGATGACCTGTTCCTTACCCTCCCCACATCTATGCCCGACACACACGCTAACATATACAGCATAGTTGCTACACTATGCTATGGCCATAACAACTGCGTGGATATATTGGAGCTTTGTGGCGGTGAGGGTGGCATCTCAGAGCTTGCCTTCTCAAAGGGGACTTTCCTCAGGCGGCAACTTGGGCAAGACTACATATGTCGACCTGGGAGACCCCTCGGTGCAGCAGGTTATAGACCATTACTTTGCTATATGCTACGTACGAGTTGCCATACTGCAACCCAACTGTCGCACCACAGGACCACCGTCCTACTACAACTACAAAGTCAACTACAACACCTGGGAACAGCACCATAAAGAAGACTTACCACACATAACTTATTGTGGTAAAATTGCTGTAACCCAAGATGACTCTCAGAGGTGGTTTATACGCGAACAACCTACAGGAACATGGGTAGATGATATTTCTCCATGGAAGAAGCTTGCCAACCGACCACGCATTACAACCGTGCACATTGACCAATGCGCTACGGGACTTACAGCAACGACGAGACAATTCTTAAACCCTTTGAGCGACTCAAGTGTAACGGTCAGCATGTGCACGCACAACCGTGCAATATCGAGCTTTCACTGGCACAAAAATACACCCGACGACTGCAGTCTGCCTTCGTGGAAGCTGTATATCTGGCGAAAGCCATTGACACCACGCGCGGAAACGCGCCTATAAGTACCGCACATGCTTATCCTACAGACCTTCCCGATCAAGCTGAACCAGGCGAAGGTGTGAGACGCATCGGTGATCGCATCATCCCAAAGGTGGCTACTTGCCCGGCATGCATCGACAATGTCCGAAAGGACAGTCCGAGCCATAACAGAGACCCTACGCAGTGTAAATATCATGATTCCATCTCTGTATATTGGCCATGTCCAGCATGTCAGAGGGATCTTACGAGAAGCAAGGGTGTTAAGAACCACCTCGATACCGAACCTGGTAAATGTCGTTTTGCTGAACCATTTAAACTACCAGACGACCACGACCCCGAAGGCAAAACTGTGCCAGCTTGGTGGAAACCCTTACCTAAACCTGGTGAGGGCCAAGCTTCAGCTTCAGGTGGCCGTCAAGGCGCACATGCCAGGCCACCACGACCACGATCCTTCGGCAACGTCGATCCGACATCCGGTGCTAGCAGCTACGACATGCTACGAGACGCCCCCGAGCGTGGAAACACGCCTTTTGCGTCTTCTAGCGAAGTGCCACAGGTAGCGGCCCGCCGCGGCCGTCTACAAGGCGTACCACCACCTTCAGACGCAGTTAACACAGGGGACCAACTACGGAGAGCTACAAGGAACCCTCTTGCCTCCACCGGCTCTGGGGCCCCACGACTACCCGACTGGACGAGATTCGACATCCAACACAGTCTACAGAGTCTCCGTAGTCACGAACCTCATGTCGTGAAAAAGGAACTCCGAAAACTGCATCTGCGATGGTATCATGCGAAGGAGCCAAAGATGAGGCTAATCCTCGAAAAGGTGGGGCTTGATAACGTTCGACTGAACATGATCAAGGAAGTCTGTGATACCTGTCGGGAATGTAGAGCATGGGAACGTCCAGGAAACTCAACACTACCATCGGTGAGCCTTCCTGGTAACTGGCTCGATGAAGGGGAAATGGACCTCATGTTTTACAAGAAACGGACCATATTTCATATTATGGATCGTTGTATTCGCCTGGCAGCAGGCCTAGAAATTTCCGACAGAGAACGTGACACTATCATCGACGCCTACCACTATTGCTGGATTGCCTATCACGGACCCTTCAAAGTTTTATACTCAGACGGAGAAGGCGCCCTGAATAACGATGCCGCTAAAACCATGATGGCCAATAAGGGCACGGAACTTCGTATCCGAGCACCTGGCCAACACGCGACTTCAATTGAGTCACGAAACGGCATTCTCAGAGGCGTCCTCCACATGATTGAGGAAGAATTGAATAGACACAACATCCCTGTTGTATTCACTAGAGTATTGGCGGAAGGCATCTTCGTTACTAATGCGTTTACGTTTTATAACGGAGTATCGCCATATCAGGCACACACAGGACGTCAGCCCTCCTTCCTTCCTGATCTCGATACCCTTGACTTTCCCAAGGGACCCGAGACTTCAGGACACGAACGAGAACGTCGTGTAAGGGAAGTCAGCCTAGAAGCTATAACTCAGGCTACTGCTGTGGCCAAGACAAATCGGGCTCTTAGGGCTAAGACGACTCCTGATGGTGCTCGCCTCTACTCATCAGGGGATTTGGTCGACTACCACCGACCTACTGCCACCAAGGACGACCATGGAGGCTGGAATGGCCCATTCCCGGTGATCCGAAATGTGCCTGAAAGAGGACATATTGTTGTCAAGGCAGGATCTCGTGAGGTAATTGTGATGTATCCTGATGCTCGTCACACACTATACATCGAATGTCTCCTCACACGGGAACTTGGCATGGATAATATGGCCATGCAAACCGTCCTTGCTTATGTGGCACACCTCAGCGCAGGGAAACCTGCCAAAGTTTTCGGGTATATCCCCGATTACAAGGGAAACCTTAATCTGTCAGACGACAGCAAGTTTCACCCGCGCGTACACTTAGCACTACAGTATCTCGTACGAAATTACTTCCGAGTAGAACATGTAGTAGCAGTTCGATTGGCTAAGAGTGTGTCAAGCCTACCTGCAGTAAAGTACGCCACCGGGTCTACGCTGATCCACTATGACAACGACATCAGCCCGGCGTTCCACTATTACGAATGCGTGGGCACTGGCTTAAACATTTCTCAGATCACTGGTAGCACTCACTCCAGACTTATTCAATGCTTGACTTCACGTGTCCCTTCCTTAGGATTTCACGACGATTTGGCTAAATATCAGCATCCAAGCAACACGTCTGGAGAACACGAGTCGCCTGGAAACAGGCCTTCTCCAGACACACCAGATGCTTCATCGCCGAGCGAAGGCCGTCTGTCGACAATCTATGAGGAAAATGAGGAACACAATATCGAAGCTATGATGCTGGAAGAGTGGTACGACGAGCTACGTATGGACCTTCATCCTACGACGATTACCGATGATTATCTTTATTGCGTCCCAACAACCATGCTGCCCGACCAATGTGTTTTGGTTTCAGCATTTGCGGACGAAGATGATATTACATCATCAGATATGCTCGGAGACGAGCCGAAATCATGTGAGTCCTGTCTAGTATCTCTTTGTTCGAACACAACCGACGAGAGCTACTCTCTAGACAGTGATGAATACGGTCCTTACGTTGAACTATGCTTTACATCAGAAATGTCAAAAATAGTGTTGGATCAGACTCAACTTGCACAGCTCGATACCGATATGGTCGCAACGATGAGAGTATATGTATCCTCTGCTGCTAAACGTGCTGTGGTCGTCAAAGAAGATGATTTACTGACCAAAGCCGACATAGCAGCACATCCAAAGGAGGTTAGTGAAGCCTTATATACTGAGCTCAAAATCTGGATTTATAACCGATGCTTTGAGATGTACGATTTATCCAAAGCTTCCAACATCATGACATCCAGATACGTATACAAGTGGAAGTTCGTAAAGATGGGTACCGAGAACGTTAAAACCATTCGTCTCAGACTGGTCCTTCGTGGATTTATGGATACTGAGGCTTTTGATGTGGAAACATTCTCGGGAACCGCCCGAAGGCAGTCCCAACGACTCCTGGCAAGTGAAGCGGCATGTCATCCAGAGTGGATCTTAGCATCCATGGATATCGATAAGGCGTTCCTAAAAGGTTTGACCTATGAGGAACTTGCCCATGCCACCGGCGAGGAAACTCGCATGGTTTGCTTTACTCTTCCACCAGGAAGCGCTCAGGTACTTCGTACCTTACCCGGCTTCTCATCCTACGACGAAAGTCGACGCTGTCTTAGATGCCTCAAACCAGGAACGGGTACCAAGGACGCTCCAAGAGCGTTCTCTCTCAAACTTCGTACGACCACACGAGCTATAGGACTTGCACCGACCAGCTACGATCCTGAATTTGAATTCAGCCAAGACCTTCTGACGGCAAAACATGTCGATGATATTAACATGACAGCTCTAGAGAAAAATATTGACGACTATGTACAACGTGTCGAAAATGTATTTGGCAAATGCAAGCTCAACAAGCACACAGATACGAACTGCGCCGTTCGCTACACTAAGAATGATCAGGGAGATGTGATCATGGACCAGGACGAGTATATTAAACAACTACGTCCTATCACACACCCAGAACTTACAGGAGCGGCGGCCGACGCCAAAGCCACGAAACTCATTACCGACATGTTCGTCAGCCTGCGAGGAGCCCTCGCCTATGCCCTTCTTACCCAAATCTGGCTTATGGTATATGTGGTCTCTCTTCAGAAAATTCAAGAGCCCACCAATTTGCAAGTCAGACGTTTGAATGCTGTGACGCGAAAGCTGATCAGCAGCCCGAAACGTATCACCTTCCCTCGGATGAAGCCGACGAATGAAGTTGACATCCATAGCGATTCGGGGTATCGGAAGCTTACCGGGGAGGAGGATGACGAGACCAAGGGCTACGGCATACGCGGGGCCAACGTACTACGGCGAGGAAACTCGCCCCAAGGCAAGTCCGTCGTTCACCTCTGTGACGGACTATGCAAATCACACCGATTACAGGTGAGGTCCAGTTATGCTGCGGAGGCACTTGCAGCCGCACATAACCTTGATGAGTGTTACCCTACGCTCATTACTCTCCACGAGCTTAAGGCAGGGGCTTTGACTCCACGACAACTACGAGACATGCGTGAAGTTGGAGGCCTTGCTATCAAAGTCTCTCTTACCATAGACGCCGAGTCCGTCTACAAATCTTTATCAAGCAGGGATCTCAAAATACCTACAGAACGGACTCTGCTTGGACATATCAGCTGGATACGTGAGCTCATGGATATAGGTATAGTACATAATGTGCAATGGTGTGATACTAGGGATATGACCGCAGATGGGCATACAAAGGGAAGCATCGATCGGGAGCTGCTTCTGGAAGTGATGTCAGGCACTCAGTCATTTAAGTATGACGTGAAGCAATTTGTTCCCTTTCGGGGTCCCGAGGACAGAGACAAACCTAAGTCTAATCAATTTTAGTATGTCCTTGTTGCCCTCGCGGTCCAGTTTGCCAGCACGGGCGCCTACTATAAAGGCGCCCCTTTAGCTGCTCGGAAACGAGCCTTATATTTCACGCCTGGCAACGAGCCGGCTTCGTACAACTCAGGCTCTTTGCCTTAATACACATTTGCTTGGTGAGGTATGGCCTAATTTTGGCTTACCTCTAACTGAGCCGATAGCCCTTCATTGTTTGAAGGGGCTGTCCTGTATTTGCGTGAAATACTTTGCGAGGAAACTCGCCTTACAGTCTGGTGTTTGACCAGACTGTACGCACTGTTTTCTTTTCTTTGCAAACAGTCGTGCGCGCGATCTTTGCGTGCGACTATGCTCTCCGTCTCCTCCCCTCCCGACTTTAAGGGTAGCTCTTTGGGAGATGTTACAGTATCGGGAGCATAGCTCGCGCGCCGTTGCCTTTGGCCCAAGGCACGCGCGCCCTATTTGCCCGGACACCGCGAGTGTTCGCTATGTGCTGGAAAGATCATTACATCGATCTTATCCTATCTTACTCATCCACCCCTCATACTGTACCTTCACAGCAGAGCGATGGATGCAATTTGCCAGGCTATATGCCATATTTGAGCTACCAGGCTCACTTTCGACTGAGAAGAAGGAGGAGAAGGAAGAAGAGGAGGAGAAGGAAGAAGAAGAAGAAGAAGAAGAGGAGGAGGAGGAGGAGCAGGAGGAGGGCAAGTATGAAAAGGGAGGGAGGCGCAGGCAGACGGGGGTTCCTGGTAACTCTCGTCCTCGCTCTGCGCGCGAGAGTGCTCTGGACGGCAGGTTTGCGCCGTGCTGGCGACGCCGCGGTCTGAGTGCGGGCGCTCAAAGTTGAACGCCGCCAGCCTGGAATCGGCCGATATTCAAGAAATCGCGAGCATCGATTTGGGCGCGTGGGTTAGCGACGGGTCCCGCTTCCATACAGCATCGACGACCTCCGTCATCAAATCAGGCGGAACTGGGTGCATGTTTCGGGGGGTCGTATCCCCGATTTGTGGATCTGGCGATCACGCGCCAGATCCAAGATCCACGGATCCCTGAACCATGCTAGCGCGCGCCCGAGATATTCAACGGTTCGCATGGTGGGGCATCCGCGATCCTTCCATGCTGAGCAATCCGCGCTGTGGCGGGAACCGATGCCGACGTCGTCACGACACGAGCCTTCCGTACGCAGCCGGCTTTTGATTCGGGTCAGTATCTATAAGGCCGTTCGGCTATCGAAAGTTCGGAGGGCAAGCTTGCAAAGCAGGCGCCGTCATTGATTGCAGATGGGGTCGTCAGTCCTGCACTGTAGCAGGGAGGGAGAGGAGGAAGAGGGGGGAGAGGGAGCTCTTCCTCGTCAACTCAATTCCCTGTCAGACCCACTTCACCTCCTCTCCCTCTTGGGCTCGCTCCATGTCAGATTTCCCGAGGGTGCTGGAACTGAGATATGACCCTCGCTTCCAGCAGAGTTGTAGCCAAGGGCTTGCTTCGCAACAGCACCACGAGCGGCCCAGCTCGTCTCTGCACTGGGAACTTGCAGCCCGCTCTTCCAGGCCACTGCTCCGCGCGTGTGCTCGCCCGGTTGCCTCCCGTTGGAGAAAAAAGGACAGGCACGACACAGCCAAGTCGCTGACAAAACAAAGAAGCACGTGGGCTCTGGAGGGGTTCTGGCAGTCGGGCCGCTCCCTGGATCTGGGCCGGGGCACGGCTTCGTGGCCGAGGCTCGCAGCGGCGCGCAGCTTCCTTCGAGAAGAGCCGAGGGTTACCGGCACAAGCTCGCACGCACTGCTCCGCCGTTGCGCCTCCTCCAACTCCTCCTCCCCCTCCTCCTCCTCATCCTCCTTGTTCGGGCGTAAAAGTATCAAGAACCATATCTGCATGTGCCGTGTCTGCATTCCGTTTGAGGACGCGTCTGCATGGGGTTCCCGCCCAGTCGCGGGCTGCTCCTTCCAGAGGTGCCTTTTGGCATGCCTGATCGGCCCGCCTGCGAGCCTGCGAGCCAAATCGCAGAGACAACTATCCGAGCTCTGGGTCGGCCGGTCGCTCTGCGCGAAGGAGGGTCGATGCGCATATGGAGAAGTGTAGCGAGAAGACCACAGGGTGCAGGGCAGGGAAGCGGCAGCAGCAGACCGACGAGAGGAAAGCACCGCAGACGCCACGGCGTCGGCCTGCCCTCCAGCAGGAGCCGAGCGCACCAGCTCCGGGTCCTCCTCCTCCTCCGCAGGGTCGCGGTCGCGGACCCGCGCTTCGGGGACTACCAGTGCAACGACGCCATGAGCCTCTTCAAGCAGCAGAAGCGGGAGAAGGGCGTGCCTCCCCTGTGGACGCCGGGGGCGGGGAGAGCACCGCGGCACCCATCGAGAGCGTCCCACAACGGCGCTCTCCCTGGAGGGGCATCGAGGAGTGTACTGCTCGCCCGCGGCGGGAGCCGGCAGAGGGTCAGCGGGGTCTGGCGGAAGGAAGCGCTGACCCCCCTCTGGAGGGAGGAGGACGGTGCTGCAGTGCCCAGGGCTTCTGGGGCCGCGGCGCGCATCGAGAATCTGCAGGCACCCTGGAAATAAGGCGTGAGGACCACCCGTGAGCTCCAGAGGGGGGGGGGAGGTGTGACAACTCAGGGCCCCGTCAACTAGGACATCGCAGACCAGGGCTGGAGAAGATTGCTTCGACCCACGGTTGCATATCTCTTCCTTGGGCGTGCGAGTAGTTGTCAAAGTGACTGTTTACGGGGGGGATGGGGGATGGGGGCGAAGATTGCCGCATGCGCTTGGCTTTGGACTCGCGGGCCGCTGCAAGGCACATTCCCCGATGCGCGGTCGCGCTGGGTGTCTCGAGGCGCCCGGGGAGCGGGCTGCAATACGGCTGGCTCGCCATTTTCTTCAATGTTACCTTGCCCCCCATCCAACCTCTTTGCTATGATGCGCCGGTTTCCCACCACCACTACCAGTGGTATGAGAGGGAGGAGGAGGATAAGGAGAAGGAGGAGGAGGAGGAGGAGGACCTCCCATCCTCCCTTCTACCCCGTCCTACCTATGGTAGTGGTGGTGGAAAAGTGTTCCCCTCCACATCTACTACATATGAATAGGGTGCCGCCTATCACGCATATGGTATCTTATCGCAGCGCACGGGACGATGAACGTTGAGGTGTTACACGCGTTGCGTTTCCAATATGAACGCTCTGATGTTTCGGAGTGGTGCTCCCGCTGCAGCGGTGGTCCCATTTCAGGATCCGAATTTGCTCCCGCCGTTCAGAGTGGCGCTCACGCCCCATCGTGGGGCATATTTCGGATCCGAGTCCGCCCCTGTCGTTGTCGACGCCCCCCTGTCCCCTCCTCTGCCTTCCCCTGGTCCTCCTGCTCCTCCCGCTCCTATTCCTGCTCCTGCCGTGTCTTCCCCTCCTTCCTTCTCCTCCGCCATGCACCCTGGCACTTCGAGGCCATCTTGTGGCTAAGCGAGCGGTCGTATGTGTTTCACTTCACATCGAGACCACGACCATGCGTCCAAGGCGCCGTCCGCCGCCGCCGCCTCCTCATGCTCATCCGCCACCGCGCCGCCCTCCTCCAGTGTACACAGCTCCCCTTTCTGAGTGCACGTCACACGATGGGATCATTTGGGGGATGCAGGTCCGCTGGGACACCCGTCGGAGGATAGAGACATTGTCCGTGCACTGGAAGGGATGGGCGTGAGGGGACGGGTGTCAGGTATGGCGCTCGCGCACGTGCGCGCCTGGCGCGCCTCCCTCCCTCTTCTCCCTCCCACTCCCTCTGCCTCCCTCTCCTCCCTGCCACTCCCTCTCGGGTCGGACGAAAGGGAGGGCACGAAATTATCTGCATGCAGCTGGTCTCGGCCCTGCCACCAGGCGTTTCCCTCGGTACTCTGGCGCCTCGCCGGGAAGTGCCGGGAAAAGCAGCTACGGGAGCTGCTTCGCTCCCCACCCCTTTATTGATCCTCTCTTCGTCCGACCCGTCATTTCTCCTCGTGCCCAGACATCCGACGAGATGATTTGCTCAATGCGAGGCCCAAGAGGTCCCGACCCAGCTTCATCTTCGTCGTCCCGATCATGCTCCGGGCCACTTCGTCGTCCCAGCTTCAAGTTTGATGGCCCGGGGGCCCGTGAATTGGCCCCGGCGGCCGATCTCGAGGAGCAAGAACGCCAGCTCCAGCAGTCAGATCGTCGGAGGTCTGGCTGCGCCGCGGCCCAGGAAGAGCCCCAGGGACTGCGGCGAGGCGCTGCGGGACGCGCTGCCCGAGGAGGTGAGCGGCATGGTCGAGGAAGTGAGCGTGGCGCCACAGGCCGCCCGGCCCGCGCGCGCGCCGGAGCCGCAGTGGGCCGTCAGCTCCTTGTCCTCCTCCTCCTCCTCCTCCTCCTCCTCCTCATCTCCTCCTCCTCTCCTCCGCCTCCTCCTCCTCCTCCTCCTCCTCCCTCCCCCTCCTCCTTCTCCTCCTCCCTCCTCCTCCTCCTCCTCCTCCTCCTCTCCTCCTCCTCCTCCTCCTCCTCCTCCTCTCCTCCTCCTCTCTTCCTCCTCCTCTCCTCCTCCTCCTCCTTCTCCTCCTCCTCCTCCTCCTCGTCCTCCTCCTCCTCCTCCTCCTCCTCCTCCCTCCTCCTCCTCCTCCTCCTCCTCCTCCTCCTCCTCCTCCTCCTCCTCCTCCCCCTCCACCTCCTCTTCCTCCTCTCCTCCTCCTCCTCCTCCTCCTCTCCTCCTCATCATCATCATCATCATCATCATCATCATCATCATCATCATCATCATCATCATCATCATCATCATCATCATCATCATCATCATCATCCCCCTCCTCCCTCTCCTCCTCCTGATCGGGGCACTGCGACTGACGCATGGGCTGTGGCTGCTGGCTGGGCGCGACACCTGCGGCGAGTCAGCGAGAGCCTCAGCAATCGCATCCCGCAGCTCATAATGGCGAGGGCTGCGGGAGGGCCGTCGGTGGCGGAGACCTCCAAGCTCGGCGTCCTCCTTCACAACACGGAGGCTTTCTTCGGGCGCCTCCTGAAGCAGAAGTGGGTGTTCTCGGCGGTGGACCCGTGCGTGGCGGAGTTCTTTGAGCAGAGTTTGATGGTGTTCGCCGACGCCACTTTCAATGACATGGTCGACTGGCTTATTCATCAAGGTGATTCGAGGCTTGCAGCTTTCGCGGCTGAGCGAGCCAAGACTTGGACGAAGTGGGTCGAGGCCAGCTTCGTTAGAGGCACGTCGCAAGCTCACCGGTTCAGCAAGGCCCGTGCCGTGCAGCCTGCAGACGCGGCCCGGACAGGAAGCCAGCCATATGAGCTAGTTGACGACTGCCTGGATGACTGAGCCACGGTCTGGGCGACCCACGGCTGCATGAGGATGGAGCTACCGCCCGAGGCGGAGTCGTGGGAGCCGCTGCCGACGATTTCGCATGTTGAGGTCCGCGCTGCTGTGCACAATGTTCCTGCCAGGACGGCCAGTGGTCCTGGGCGCCTGGCCCTATGCAGTCTGTGGCACCTGAGCGACCAAGCGCTGCAGACGGTGGCGCTCCTCTTCATGTTGTGCGAAAAGCTTTGCTGCTGGCCGCGAGGAAGGGTGGCCACGGAGTTGGTGAGGCTGCCGAAGCCGGACAAGCCTGGTGAACACAGGTTGATAGCCCTCATGCATACTTTAATTAGGGTGTGGGGGAGGGTTCGGAGGCCTGTTTCGGTGGAGTGGGGGGGAGGCATTGCAGTGAGCTCCTGTGGGGCTCCGGTCCAGGGCGTTCCAGTCTTGATTGCGCTTTTGCTCACAATTCAGAGGCTGAGGTCGCTCGGAACACTGGCCAGCATTGTTTGACAGTTTTGATTGACATGGTTAAATGTTATGAGCTTGTCTTGCTTAGTGATGTGATGACCGAGGCTGCTGCTGTTGGATTTCCTTTGCGTTTAGCGTGGATGTTGGTGTGTAACTATCAGCAGCCTCGGCGCATCAAAGGATTTAATTCCTTTCTAGCCTTCCTACACGTCTTTCCATGGGATTTGGGCGGGCTGCTCGCACGCCACCACCCTCATGCAGATCCTCCTCCTTCGGCCTCTCCACAGGCTTAAGAGGGAGTTCGAGTTTGTGGTTCCCCCAGGCCTCATGGATGATGTGTCGTTTCAGTGGATAGGACGCCTGGCCAAGTACGCTGGGGTCGTTTTTAATGCGGTCACGGCTTTCGCCAGCTATACCCGCCAACTAGGTTTTCTGCTGCAGGCCTCCAAGTCTGGTTATCTTGCGTCTTCGACGGCAGCAGCTCGTGCTGTGAAGTCGAGGGCGGCCAGGCTGAAGCTCCAGGCATTTAGGGCCGCACGAAATCTTGGCCACGACACCTTTGCTGGAGGCACCGCCCACAGAGCCCTTAAGAGGAAGAGGTTGGGGGCGGTGCTTGGGAGGCGGGGCCGGCTTCGCGCCCTTAAGAGGGCTGGGGGTCTGCAGGTCAGGGTTCTGTGGCGCACGGGGGTTTTGCCGTCGGGTGGCCATGGGGCTGGTGTAGTAGGCCTCACGGATTCCACTCTCATGAAACTCCGTTCTTTTGCAGAGGAGCTGGTAGGCGCTAGGCGTGGCCTGGCCTCCCTCACTGACGTGCACGCAGAAGGACAGGCTGTATGATCCCACTTTTGACGCCACATGCCCCCTGGTCGCCAGGTATGCGAGTTGGCTCTGGGATGGTAGGACTTCCCCTAGTATGTTGAGCATGGCTTGGAGCACAATCTGGGATAAGCTCGGAGCCAATGCTTTGGGCCAGTTTCTGGAGTGTTCCTCTCCTTTTCGCAGGATTGGGTGGAACATGGCCGCTCCCCACCTTCTCACCTCCGACCTCGGAGACCATATTTCGCTGTATGAATATTCGCCGAGCGAGGTCCGCAATGTGTTGCGCGATGGTGTGGAGCGTTGGCTCTGGCGCAGGGTCCCCTTCCACTGGCCAGAAGCGTCGGGCTCCGAGTACTGTTGGGCTCGAGCGATGCGCCTTGCGATTCTGGCCCTCCCCGCGGGTGCCCGGCAGGGGTCGCTCCGCGCGCTCTGGTCTGGAGGATTGTGGCCACCAGCCCGCAAGCATGCGGAAGGGTTAGCCCCGTCCGCTG
>CAUYUJ010014440.1:127500-132500 GCA_963575745.1 Prorocentrum cordatum | reverse complement strand
GCCGAGGGCGTTCCAGAAGTACCAGAACCGTCCCGAAGGGCCGCTGGAGAGCCGAGCTATAACCAGATGTTTCAAGAACTTTGATAATTTTCGTCCGGAAAATTACCTCGGGCTTATCCATTCCGCACGTTGCGCGGTGATTTCTTACGACCGTGAAAGACATTGTTGCTTTCAGGGTGCTATGGGTCCCCCACCGGTTGCATGTGACACTGTT
Source organism: Prorocentrum cordatum (assembly GCA_963575745.1). NCBI lineage: Eukaryota > Dinophyceae > Prorocentrales > Prorocentraceae > Prorocentrum > Prorocentrum cordatum. The sequence goes on along the minus strand of CAUYUJ010014440.1, from coordinate 132,286 downwards.
GCCTTCGTGGCGCTACGGATACCCCCATTTGCATGTCGCGCGCGTGCTTTCAAGGTTGGATATCGTGCGATGTGTCTTGCGGCCGAGTTTGTAAGGTATGCATTCGCTTTGGGAAGGTACCTCGTCAGTCCCAACAAGTACTCCTCGGCTTAGGTCTGGAGTGTATCTGTGTTTGCCGCCCTCCTTTCAAATGGCTTGGCCAAGATGCGTGATGTGAACCAGCACGATGTTCGATCGTGGTTGTACGCACGGCAGCGAGCAGGTACGCGTTTGAGCGCTGGGCGCAAATCCGGCACAGATCTGCAGCGATGCGCAGCCAGTTTGGCCGAAGCCGCTCTGCCCGGCGCGGCATGCCTGCACGCTGTTGGTGTGTAAGTGTTCTGGCCCACGCTCGGGCGCTTCCCTGACCTTCCAGAGTGCTACAAAATAGCACTCCCGACCTATAGATCGATCTGGACTGCCTCAAACCTCGGCAGGAATTAGGACGTCGACGTCCTGGTGCTATTTGTTAAGCCCTCCTGGAAGGTCAGGGTTGTGCTCAGTGTGTCGCGGTGCCGGCTCTGGCCCGCCACGCTTCGGCGCGACACGCGAGCCACCTCCCAGTCCCCGAGCGTCCACGCCCCGAGCTCTGCCCACTCCCCCCCGCCCCGCGGCGCGGCGCGGCACGCTGCCAGCTCGCAGGGCACAGCGTGCCGCAGGGGCCGCCGCCGCGACACTCTGAGCAGTCGGGGGTGGACAGAGCCCCCAACAGTGACACGTCGATTAGTGAATTGTCCGTTTTCGGTTCTCGAGAGGGCGCCGTGGCCGTTTTTTTCCAGGCTTGCGCCCGCCAGGTTTGGGCCTCAGGTCGTTTTCACTAAACCACGCTTTGCTTAAGGGGGGTCTGTCCATCCCCGAAGCAGAAGCTCTCGACCGCCACCGGGATCATGGACGGCCTGCCCTGTGAGCTGGCCGAGCTCGGCGGCTACGCCGCCCTGCGCCCTGCGCGGCACGGGCGCCCCCAGCGCTCGGCGCCCTTCGGTGCGCGCGCCGACGCGCTGGCCGCGGCGCTCGACGAGCACAGGCCCGCACTGCCGGCGGCACGGGCGAGCGACGGCAGGGACACTCTGGACGACCGCATCGACGAGGTCCCCGAGGACGAGGTGCCGGAAGCCTTTGCGTGCGCGCTGGACGCGCGCCTGCGGCGCTGGAGGCGCCGGACGGCGTACGCCCAGGAGCAGGCGGCCGCGACGGAGGCCATCCACCGGGCCCGGGCCGCCCTGCACGGCGGCGAGGGCGAGGAACCCGGGCAACGAGTCGCGGTCGCCAGAGAGCCACGCGCCTGCGACCGACTCCGCCGCGGGCCCAGCTCCGAGGCTGTGGGCCGGGCGGGGCTGGAGAGGCCCATCTTCCGCCGGCCGACGAGGCCCGAGCCGTCAGGCACGGCGACGGGGGGCCAGGGCAGGCCGCGCACGCCGGAGGGTTCCGCCGTGGAGGTGGCCTCCGCCGCAGAGGGCACCGCCCCAGGCGTGGCCTCCGCCGCAGACCCCGTCTTGAGGCGATAGGGCCGGAGAGGCCCATCCTTCGCAAGGCGACCTGGGCGAGCCGAGCCTGTCTAGAAGCCGCACGCAGGGGTTGAGGGGAGAGGGGGGGAAGGAGAGAGAACAGGAGGAGGAGGAGGAGGAGGAGGCGGAGGAGGAAGAATGAGAGGGAGGAGGTGGAGGAGGAGGCGGAGGAGGAGGCGGAGGAGGAGTGCGCGGGACCGCGACGACGACGGCGGATACTACGACGACGACGACGACAACGACGACGAAGACGACGATGACAACGACGACGACGGCGACGACGACGACGAGACGACGACGACGGAGGAAGAGGAGGAGGAGAGGGAGGACGAGGCAGCACGAGGCAGGACGGGGCAGCAGGGAGGATAAATGAGGCAGGAGGGAAAGAAGGTGCAAACCATTTTGGCTCAAGCCACTTTGGCTCAAGCCACTTCGGCTCAAGGTGCAGCAGCGCTGTCTCTGCCGCGCCGGCCGGCCGGCCGCCATGGATAGCGCCTTGCATTGACCAGGCGAGGGCACGATGTCTCTTATTGATGCCGGTGTTTGATTATTTCATGCCATTTTTATCCTTGTCCAGAGCGACACAATCGAGATGGAGGATCCTTCGCGCGATGCGGAGGATTTACAGGCACAGTCGAAACGGGTTTCGCAGACTTATCGAATCTCCGATCGGAGTTACGAGAGGCCGAACAATCGATCTTGGCTGCCTTCGGCCCTCTGGCCGAGCGTCTCAGGTCGGCACTGCAGTCTGCTATCCGAGCACATATGGAACCCCTGCAACAGAGGTTGCGGGATACAGACTTCATACTTTCCGCGCAGGTTACCAGACGGGATAACATTAGCCAGCGTCACAATCAATTGAACCACGCCACGCGTCGGTTTTACATTCGGCTGAGCACACCGTCCCGGTATGTTTCCGAGCAGCGGAGTGGCCATTTCGGATGGCGGCGAGGGTGGGGATCTGAATGCCCAGAAACACATGTTGCACGATCGAATTTAATTCGCAGCCTGGAATGCACAGAAGAGGCCTTTCTCCAGGGCGAACCATGTTCTCAAAGATTTCCGGAAACGATATGGGAATAGTTCTTCTGGTGTTTTGCAGGAGATCTCGAGGTGGGGGGCTGCAGTTCATCGCGTCTGTCTGTGAGGACCATGGTTGGATGCGATTGCGGCATTGTCCTGCCGAAGGAGTTTTTGCCAGCTGTCAAATGGGAAGAGCATTTAAATTATTTCAGCGTTGTGACTATTCATTCTATACCTGTTGCTTCTATCCATGTCGTAGACCATTATCAGGACCGGTTTGCTTCGAGCGACACTTTGAACGCAGTTCTGCATTCCGTGAACATCCCAAAGGATCTCATCCGTAAGCAAGTGTCCATACCAGTTGTCGTATTTGGCATCGATGCTAATACTTCGCCCGGGCACGTCAGATCGTGCATTTGGTTCGTATTGTGCGCGGCTTCGTGTTTCACATCGCCTACACAAGACAAACTGTTTGGGAGCATGTTTGGCGAACGCCGACTTTATAGCGGACAACACCTACGCAGAACGTGCCCGACCTGAGTTTTTTTTTGGTACACGAAAGTCGGCCGAAAAGCGATCTTTTCGCACGAATTCGCAGATTGGTTTCGTATGTTCCGCACGCAGTGTATGCGGAGACCCTCGTCCAGACGTGAGTGTCGATGCCGACGTTACTCCAGAGTTGCGGAGATCACATAATATTCCTGTGGCGAGCGACCTCACTTACAGCATGCGCTTGTGGGACCGCGGCAAGTGGCGAGCGAACGTGACCGACTGTTACGATACTGTCGTTTTGAAGGCCTCCCTGAGAAAGCCGCATACTGGAAAAGGGGGGTAGATGCTTTCAACGTGGATGGGGATCTGGCTCATTGTATTCATGTTGTGGTTTGTGCATGACATTTTCCAGGCGGATGCTAGTGCGGCTGGCGCGGCAGTTCACTCCCGCAAGAGGCGGAAAGTTGCGCGCAACCGTCAACCTCGCGGAACACGGCGACGACAACACAACAAGGCAGTTTTGGAGAGACTCGCGTGGACGTCAATGATCTGAGATGCACATCCACACGCGGTGTCGCACGTGGATGGCGAAGAGACGGCGACCGCGGCAACTGGCGGGGCGCCCTTTCCAAAGTGGCGGAGCGCAAGTTTACTGCGGACCCTGCCCATCAGCGGCGTCTCGCAATCGAAGTAAACAAGTTGAAAGCAGAAGCTCATTCCCGTGTCCTGGACGATCTCCCGCTGGGACTTCCTCGCGTCGTGGATTCTCTAGATCAGCTAACCCATGTAAAAGACCATTCGAAGCCGGGCATGGACAACATTCCAGGAGATGTTTGGAGGCGCGCGCCGCATTCTTTCAAAGTGCGCCTGCACGAGGTCTTCGTTGAGCGGATCCGGGATATTATTTGGTCTTTGCCGGATGTCGCAACATAGTCTGGTTTTATTGGGGATTGCTACGGGAGCACAGCCTCGCAGTTTTTCTCGTCGCAGATGGCTCGGCATCATGGATCAGGTGTCCGAGCAGTTCAGCGTTATTGTTTATAGCGTGGTGGCGCCTATCTTACGGCCGCTGCCCGCGTGGATCAGTTTCGGATACAACAGGGGCGCTTGGGTGGGGGATTATTTTGGGGCTGCGCTCGAGGTTCTTCTTCCGTCAAGCGGGGGGCCTCGTTGATTTTAGGGGCGCGGGGTGTGGCGACCGCCAATGATTCAGTCGAGCGCGTTGAAGCCATTCACTGTCCACGGCGAACCGGAGGGCGCCCGCGTCAAGTTATAGCACTCGCCGGAGACGCGCGCGGGCCCCAGGTGGCATTGCATGCACTGCGAAGACGCCACCGCGTCCGACGACGAAGGCTCTGAAGACGGGAAGGCGACGCGATCCTGATATTTTTGTCCGTATGTTTGACGGAGTGTTCGCTCGCCTCGAGGGGCGGGCCAGACTCGGCCCCGGGTTCGCATTGCCGGACTCCGGGGACAGGGTCGCCTGAATAACGCGGGTGGACACTTGTTTCCTTTGCGCAGCTGGCCTCGACCAGTTTGTTTTCATGCCCACGTCTTTGACATCGGCACTTTGGCGGCGACGCGGCCGGCGATGGAAGCCCAGTTCGCCGGAGGCTTACGCGCGTCAGAAGCCGTGCGTGATTCAGAAAAGGTCGGCGTGGACATAGGCTCGGAATCGCTTGCCTACGCCGCTGTCGACGCGATGGTTGCGCCCGGGGGATTAGCGT
>CAUYUJ010014440.1:92500-122500 GCA_963575745.1 Prorocentrum cordatum | reverse complement strand
AACTGCGACTACTACTACGGCTACTACAAGTACCGCTACTCGCACTACCACTGCTATGCATTTATTTCCAGTACTACTACTACTGAGACGACGGCCACTCGTACTACAACTACCACTGTTACTTTTATTAATAGCACTACTACCACCACTACCACTACTACTACTACTACTACTACTACTACTACTACTACTACTACTACTACTACTACTACTACTACTACTACTACTACTACGACTACTACTACTACTACTACTACTACTACTACTACTACTACTACTACTACTACTATACTACTACTACTACTACTACTACTACTACTACTACTACTACTACTACTACTACTACTACTACTACTACTACTACTACTACTACTACTACTACTACTACTACGATCTACTACTACTACTACTACTACTACTACTACTACTACTACTACTACTACTACTACTACTACTACTACTACTACTACTACTACTACTTTTACTACTACTACTACTACTACTACTACTACTACTACTACTACTACTACTACTACTACTACTACTGCTACCACTGGGACTACTGTTACTACGACTACTCCTGCTCCTGCTGCTCCTACTACTACCAGCACTACTACTACTACTACGACTACTACTACGACTACTACTACAACAACTTCTACTACTACTACGACTACGACTACGACTACCACTACTACGACTACTCCTACTCCTGCTACTACGACGACTACTACTACTACTACGACCACGACTACTCAGAATAATAATGTCATCCCGACTACAACTGTTACTGCGAATACGACGACGACGATTAGTATTAGTAGTAGCCGTACGAGTAATGCGACTGCTACTACGAGTACTACTACTACTACTACTACTACTGCTGCTGCTACTACTACTTTCACCACGACTAATATTAGTACTACTGCTACTAGTACTACTACTAGTACTACCGGTAGTCTTGAGGTTGAAAATACGGCGACGGCTACTTCAACAACAACTATTACTATTATTGCTACTGCCATTACCCTGACTACGACTCGTATTACCACGACCACGACTCCGATCACCATTGCCAGCAGCGAAAGTACTAGTAATGCCATCAGTACTACGACATGTCGTACTACGGCTACAGTTGCTATTACTACGACGTTGAGTGTTACCGCGAATGCCACGATTAATGCACCTAGTACGTCTGGTACTACCCCCACAATTGCTACCACTACTACCACTACTACTACGACTACTACTACTACTACTACTACTACTACTACTACTACTACTACCACTACTGCGACTACCACTACTACAACTACAACTACTACTACGACTACTACTACTACTACTACTACTACTACTACTACTACTACTACTACTAACTAATAGGAAAAGTACGATTATTACAACTACAACTACTACTGCTACTACGACTCGACTGCGACTATTAGTCGTAGTCGTATTGCTGCTACTACTACTACGATTACTACTACCACTACTACTACTACTACTACTACTACTACTACTACTACTACTACTACTACTACTACTGCTACTACTACTACTACTAACTACTACGACTACTACGGCTACTCCTGCGCCCACTACTACAATTGTTGCTGCTACTACTACTACTACTACTACTACTACTACTACGACTAGTACTACTACTACTACCACAACGAGCACCACGACTACAACTACTTGTGCTGTTTCGATTACTACTCTTACTACTAGTACTACTACTACTATTACTACTACTACGACTACTACTACTATTACTACTACTGCGACTGCTACTGCCACTACTACGGTTAGTACTAGTGTGAGTACGATCACTACTACTACTACTACTACTACTACTACTACTACTACTACTACTACTACTACTACTACTACTACTACTACTACTACTACTACTACTACTACTACTACTACTACTACTACTACTACTACTACTACTACTACTACTACTACTACTACTACTACTACTACTACTACTACTACTACTACTACTACGACTACTACTACTACTACTACTACTACTATTACTATTATTACTACTACTACTACTACTAGTACTACTACTAGTATTATTGTTATGGCTACCACTACTGCTACGACTACTACTACTACTACTGCTACTACTATTACTACTACCATTATTACGACTAAAACAATTACTACTACGACGACTACTACGACTACTATCACTACTGCTACTAGTTCTACTTCTACTACTACTACGACTACGACTACTACTACTACGACAACGACTACCCTTATTTCCAGTATTACTACTACTACTACTACTACTACTACTACTACTACTACTACTACTACTACTACTACTACTACTACTACTACTATCACTACTACTAGTAAGACTCCTACTACTTTTACTACGACGACGATTACGATTACTACTCCTACGACGACTCCGATTACTCCGATTGTTACCATTACAACTACTCTTGCCTTTACTACCACGAAGTACTATCATGTCGACTACAACCTAGTAGAAGAAGAAGTAGTAGCAAACGTAATAGTAGTAGCAGTAGTAGTAGTAGTGGTAAAAGAAAAAAGAATTACCAGTACGATTAGTAATGGCAAGGAGAGTGATGATACTGGTAATCGTAGTAGTAGTAGTAGTAGTAGTAGTAGTAGTAGTAGTAGTAGTAGTCGTAGTCGTAGTAGTAGTAGTAGTAGTAGTAGTAGTAGTAGCAGTAGTAGCAGTAGTAGCAGTAGTAGTAGTACTAGCAGTAGCATAGTAGTAGTAGTAGTAGTAGTAATAATAGTAGTAGTAGTAGTAGTAGTAGGAGTAGGAGTAGGAGAAGTCGTAGTAGTGGTAGTAGAAGTAGTGGTATTAGTAGTAGTAGTCGTAGAAGTAGTTGTAGTAGTGATAGTAATAGTACTAGCCGTAAAAACAGTAGTCGTAGTAATATTACTCGTAGTATTGGCAGAAGTGGTAGTAGTAGTAGTAGTAGGAGTAGTAGTAGCAGTCGTAGTCGTAGTCTCAGTTGTAGTAGTCGTAATGAGATTAGTGATATTAATCGTAGTAGTAGTAGTCATAGTCGCAGTAGTGCTGTCAAAGTTTGCAAGAGCTTGACCGGTGGAGCGCGGTCCGTTTTAGGAATGCTCCGCGCACATTCGTGATAAAAGCTTGCAAGGGTTTCACGGATGGAAGGCGGGTCGTTGTCAACATGTGATTATCGCGTCAGCGCCGCGCACATTCGTTTCTTGTAGTTTGCAAGAGCTTCGCGGATGTAGGGCGGTTCCTTTTTCCAAATGTGGTTATCGCCTTTGCGCCGCGCACATTCGTCTCAAGTGTTTGCAGCAGTTTCAAGGATTAGTACGGTCGGCGTCCCAGAAATTATGTTTTGGTGCGATGTCAAAACGTCAGGGCGCAACTGTCGCTTTGACCCGTGGTGTTGAGGTCCCCGGAATGGTGTCCTGGCACGATTCAGGATCGTCAAGACGTAGCAATACCGGTGATTCGCAGCGTTGATGTCCCAAGAATGGCGTTCTGATTTTCCTTTCCAGATTTTCAAACGGTTGTCTTCCAACGGGGCACTTCACTCAGTGTACATGAACCATGTAGGGGCTTATGAAGAGGGAAGTTGGAAGATTACAATATCGTGGACGCGTCTTGGTTTTACACTGGTCCTCCTCCCCCTGTTCCTTCCTCCTTCCTCCTTCCTCCTTCCTCTTTCCTCCTCCTCCTCATCCCTCCTCCTCCTCCTCCTCCTCCTCCTCCTCCTCCTCCTTCTCCTCCTGCTCCTCCTCCTCCTCCTCTCCCAAGTAGGGAGTTGGGCTGGGGGAGCAGGAGGAGCCGGGCAAGAGGCAGGTGTTCAGGGCATCCGCGTCCGAACCGGCTCTCGATATGCCTTGGCGGACCCTCGCTAGCACCCCCGGTAGCAGGTTTGCGAGTGGGGGGTTCCAAAAGCAATGGATGTCCACCGTTGGCAGTTCTTCATTGCGGCCAACGGCCCCGAGGGACTGTTCAATGGCGGCCCGCTCGTTAACCTGGCAGCTTGGTCAGCGATCCCCTAGCCATCATTTTCGGAGGGAGTCTTGTCGAGGATCGAGGTTTCGAGGGCTTTCTTTGCCTCTTCTCGGCCTCCTGGGGACCTCTCAGCGCCACGGGTGGCTGCCCCTGGAAGTTCTGGCCAGGTCCAGTGCACACCCTAGGACAAATCGTGGGGTCGACGGTCCCTGCTATCTCTCCTCGTTTTTCTTCTTCGTCTCCACTGTCTGCGTCGTCCATCCTCTGCACGTCATTTCTTCTTCTCCTGGTCCTGAGTATGCTGATCCTCCTCCTCTACTGGTTCTCCCACTCTTCCGACTTTTTTATTTTTGCTCAAGAGGCTTACGCCATTCCGCCGACCCCCAAGGAAAGATTTGACAGATTCGTTGGAAAGAAAGCAGGAGAGGAAAAGGACGTGCAGGGGAGGAGGGCGAGGAGCAAAAGGGGCCTCTCGGGGCATCTGGAGGGTTTGGGGGGTTGCTTTGGGGCCGCTTGGGCGTCTCTTGAGGGCCTCTGGGAGGGCTCTTGGGAGCCCTCGGGGTCTTCGGGGGGCTCTTGGGGCAATCTCGAGGTGAAAGGCTCGAATATCAGTTCGTACTCCCAGTGTTGGGCCCCTCTTGGCCCTCTTGAGCCGTCTCGGGGCCTTCTTGGGGGCCTCATGGGCCATCTTGGGGCGATCTCGGGAGCCTGTTGGGCCGTCCTGCACGGTGTCAAGACGAAGACGGCGAGTAGGCCAAGAACGTATGTCTTCACATGGGAATGAGACGATTTACCCCTCCCCCCTCCACCCCTCTCCCCGTTCCCCCCTAGAGCGGGATTTGGGACCCCTTTGGGGTGGGGGAGGGGGGACGGGGGGGGGGACAGCCAAATGCCCCATACGCCTCCTCACCCCCCGGCAAGCGGGGGTCGGCGGATCCGTCTTCTCCCTCATATTGATGATGAATATTCCGTATCCCTTTCCTTGCCCTCCACCGCTTCCACGCCCGCCTCCTCCTCCTCCTCCTCGTCCGCTTCCTCCTCCTCCTCCTCCTCCTTCCACTCCTCCTGTTCTCCTGTCCACCTCCTCCTCCTCCTCCTCCTCCTCCTCCGCCTCCTCTTCCTCCTGTCCTCCTCCTTCTCCTCCTCCTCCTCCTCCTCCTCCTCTTCCTCTACGTCTTCCTCCTCCTCACACCACCTCTTCCTCATCATCCTCCACCTACTCCTCGTCCTCGTCTTCCCCCTCATCCTCCCCAGACTTGCCCCATCCATCCCTATCCCCCTCCTCGTCCCCCTCTTCTGAGCCTTCGCCTTCTCCCCTCGATGCACTGACAGCGCTTCCCCCTCACCCCTCCGTTCCTGCTTCAGGGCGTCCAGGATACCCCCCCCCTTCCATCTCAGGGCTTCGTCACGGTCAAGCTCCGGCAGGACTGGCTCGAGGAGCAGGCCGCCCCCAAAGAGGAGGAGGAGGAGGACGAGGAGGAGGAGGAGAAGAAAAACAAAGTGACGGAGGAGGAATGGGGGAAGAAGGATGAGGATGAGAATGAGGATGATAATGAGCATGATGACCAGTGTTAACCCAAGAGCCACCAACCATGTTGGAATACACCCTCCCTCCAAGCTCCCTCTTCATAGGCCCCTAGAACGATTATTTTTCCATTGCGGGATTTGCCCCGTTGGAAGAAACCGTTTGAAGACCTGGAAGCATGCCAACACATTGTTCTCGGGATTCCAACGCCACGGATCAACCTGATTGTTTCGTCTTGACGAGCATGGACCGTGCCAGAACGTGATTCTTGGGATTTCAACACCGCGAACCAACGTAAGCGTTGCACCCGCAAAATCCTGAATCCTTCCAAAACACAATTTCTGGTACGTTGATCGCGGGGATCCGTGAAACCTTTTGCAAATTGTATGAACAAATGTGCGTGGCGTGGCGCTAATGCGAGAGCCAAATTTTGAAAAGGAGCTGCCCTCAATCCGAGAAACTCTTGCGACACTTTAGAAGGGAATATGCGCGGCGCCAAGGCGAGAGTCACGTTTTGAAAACGGGTTATTCTCAATCCGTGAAACGCTTGCCGCGTTTTAGAACGAAAGTGCGCGGCGCTAAGGCGAGAACCACATTTTTACAACGGGTGATCCTCAATCCGTGAAGCTCTGGCGAAGTTTTAGAATGATTGTGCGCGGCGCTAAGGCGTCAGCGACATTTTGAAAACCACCCGCCCTCCATCTGTGAAACGGTTGCCAAAGTGTAATAAGCTTCAGAGTCATAAATGGTGAGGAAGTCTCAGGCGAAACGCCCGGCCCTCCTAAAATCTGGCCTCGGGGTGCGACAGGGAGAAATTAGCTATAAGGAAAAAGGAATCGATGGTGGTGACGATGATGATGATGATGATGATGATGATGATGATGATGATGATGATGATGATGATGATGATGCTGATGCTGATGCTGATGCTGATGCTGATGCTGATGCTGATGCTGATGCTGATGCTGATGCTGATGCTGATGCTGATGCTGATGCTGATGTTGATGCTGATGCTGATGCTGATGTTGATGATGACGATGATGATGATCATGATGATGATGCTGATGATGATGATGAGGAGGAGGAGGAGGAGGACAACGACGACTGCAAACCCAAGACGCATCAACGATATTGTGATAAACTCATCCTCCAAGCTACCTGCTCATAGGCCCCTCCATGGTTTCGTCTTCACTGCAAGAAGTGCCCCGTTGGAAAACAACCGTTTGAAAATCCTGAACTGTGCCAGCATACCATTATTGGGACACCAACGCAGCGAATCATCGTTACTCTTGCGTCGTGGCGATCCTGATCCGCGCAAGAACACTTTCCAGGGACTAATCAACATGACCCTTGCGCCCTGACAGTCCGGCATCGTGTGGAAACACCGTGTCTGATACGTTAACCATGAGACGCCTTGAAACTGCTGTACATTCGTAAAACGAATGAACGAATGTGCACGGCGCAAAGGCCAGAGCCACATTTTGAAAAGGAATCGGCCTCCATCCGTGAAGCTCTGGCACATATTTGAAATAATGTGCGCGGCGTTAAGACGAAAGCCACATTTTGAAAACGGCCCGCCCCTCCATACGTGAAATTCTGCCACATGTTTGAACGAATGTGCGCGGCGCTCAGGCGAGAGCCATTTTTTGAAAACGACCCGCCCTCCATCCGTGAAGCTGCTGTAACTTTTTAAGACGAATCTGCACGGCGCTCAGACGAGAGCCACATTTCGAAAAAAGGAGTTGCCCCCCATCCGCGAAACTTACTATTCATTGTTGAACGTATGTGTGTTGTGCTAAGGCGAAAGCCACATTTTGAAAACGGCCCGCCCTCCATCCGTGAAGCTGCGGCAAATTTGAAAGCTGCCTCAGGATCAAAAACGGTGAGGAAGGTGAGGGAGTCTCAGGCGAAACGCCCGGCCCGCCTTTTCGATTGACCTCGGGGTGCGACAGGGAGGAGGTATTTAGAAGGAAGAGGACTTGAGAGGATTTGAGGACGAGGACGACAAGGGAAGGGCCGGAGTATGGAGGAAGAGGGCGGCGAATAGAAGGAGGGGTAGAAAGAGGGAGGAGGATGTAGCAGGAGGAAGCAGAAAGAGAAGGAGGAGGCGCAGCAGCAGCAGGACAGCGAGTCGGAGGGGAGAAGAGGAGGAGGAGGCGGTGGAGGAGGACCACAAGGATGAACAGGCTGATGATGAGGTGAAGGAGGAGGAGGAAGAGGAAGAGGAGAAAGAGGAGCAGATGAGGAGGAAGAGGAGGAGGAGGCGGACCAGTGTGAACCCAAGGCGCATCAGCGATGTTGCATTAACACCTCCCTCCAAGTTCCCTTTCACCCATACAAGAATTTAGCCCCATTGCGGGAGATGGCCCATCAAAAGACAACCGTCGGAGAATCTTCAACCGTACCAAAACACCGTCAATGGGGCTTCGATGCCGCGGATCCACGTGATTGCTGCGTCCTGACAGTCCTAACTAAGCACCACGGATCAAAGCAAATCTCAAGCTTCAGAATCAGAAATGGCGACGAAGTCTCAGACGAAACGCCTGGCCCGCCCTACCGACACGGTGGGGGGTGCGACAGGGGGAGCTCTGTATCAGGGAAAGGCATGGGGGATGAGGAAGAGAAGGAGGAGGAGGAGGAGGAGTGAGCGCGACCACGACGATGGCTACGACGACGACGACCACGACGACGATGACGACTACGACGAGGACGGCGACGACGACGACGACGACGACGACGGAAGAGGGAGGATGGAGGAGGAGGAGGAGGAGGAGGAGGAGGAGGAGGAGGAGGAGGAGGAGGAAAGGAGGAGGAGGAAAAGGAGCAGGAGGATAGGGAGCCATGGGAGGGAGGAGGAGATAATTGGAGGAGGGGGCTGGAGGAGGACCGATAAGGAAGGTCTTGACCAGGGTATGGGGGCAGACGTTTCTGGTAAGGGCTCAGGCCCGGGATTCTTTTTTGGTGCGTGAGCCGATAGCCATGTACCAGACAGGTGTCGAGCAGGTGGCGTCCGAATTGGGCACGTAAAAATACATGTGCGGAAGGCGGGGGCCGCCAACATGCGTCTCATCGCGCATGTGCTCCGTATGTGTTTTCACGCGCTCCTGGCGACAACGGGCCCCCCAGAGGGGCACCTAGTTGTTTATGCGTCGCGAAATTCCCACCAGCCCATTCAGGAGCCCTGCCCGTGAGAGCAAGCGGGAAAAGGGGCGAAGAGACACATGTAGTGAAACAGAGCGTGCAAGGAGAGGAGAGGAAGGAGGGTGTTGAGCCAGACTGGAGGCTATATTGGAGCATCGGAGGCCTTCTTGGAGCTACTGGGCTGTACTGGGGGATAGTGGGGTCCTCTTGGAGCTCTTTTGGGGCATCTTGGGGCGCTCTTTGGGCTCTTGGGGGGGTTTGGCGTCTTGGGGCCCTCATGGGGGCCTCTTTGGGCTCTCTTGGGGCTTTCTTGGGGCCCTCTTTGGAGCTATGTAGCGCCTCCTGGGGCCATCTTGTAGGCCATCGATCAAAGGAGTGGGGGCCCTCGATGTGCCTCACCCCTACGGAGACATCGAAAGAGCCTCTTGGGGTTCTTCTGGGGCTCTCTTGGGGCGATCGTGGGCACTCTTGGGGCAGTCTTGGGGGCCTCGTGGGCCCTTCTTGGAGCTCTCGTGGGCCATATTAGGGCCATCTTGGGGCCTCAAAAGCGCATCGGAAGCGAAATGGCGAGAAGGCAACAATCAGTGATGCTCCTTAGGTTTTTTGAGGATGTGAGCTTCTCGGGGAGGTCCTGAGGGGTCGCCAAAAACACTTGGATCCGTCTTGTGGCCCGCTTGGGGCCTCTTGGAGGCATGTTGTTCGCTAGATTTAGCCATGACGGGCTATATTGAGCGATCTTGGCTCTCTGAGGCCCTCTGGGAGCCATCTTGAGTCATCTTGCACGCTCCAACACCTAGCGAAACCCCAGTCCGGGGGAGGGGGAGGAGGGAGGGGGAGGGGTCAAGCTCCCTACCCGCCCGCAAGCCGTCTAGCTCACTCCCACCCGCCCTCCCAACATATAAGTAACACCCGAGCCTGAGCATGTTCAGCGGTTGTCTTTGGATGGGCAGTTACTGGGAGCCAAAGCCGACCCCAGCTGCGCGACGCTTGGGCGAGGTGCGCCACGCGTGCCAGGGGCGCCACGCGCGCCATGCACCCCTGGGGCCCGAGCGTGCCAGGCGCGCCTGGTGCGCCAGATGCGCCACGTGCTCCGAGTGCGCCAGGTGTGCCGCAAACTCCAGCCGCGCCAGGTGCGCCACGTTAGGGGCACGTCGTCAGGTGCGCCTGCGCACGTGACTGCACACATCAGGAAACATGTAGGCCCCCGCCATCCTTGTCGAAAATCAATACCCATCATTGTGTCTGGCGGGTCTGCGCACAGCAGGCCACGAGACACCACTTCCGCCGTCCCTGTCAAAAACCACTTGGCAGTGATCGCGGGATGGCCGCGCGTGATCCAGATTTAGCCGCGGGGCGCATGTTGTATTATTTTTTGTCAGGGATGGTCGCCCCGCGTGCCGCAGGGAATATGCTAACACCCCCGCCGTCACTGTCAAAAGCAATACAAAGTGCTCGCGGCCCTCACGAACATGACTCAAAACTTGCCCCAGCGTGTACTTTGCAGCGTTGTTTGACAGGGGTAGTGGGGGGCATCTGGTTGGCCGCGCATGCTCCAAATGTGGAGGCAGAGTGCGGCCTGTCTTGTTTTTTGAAAATGATGGTGGGGGACGGGCCCGCATGGAGTCGGCATGGTTCCGGGTTGGCCGCAGCCTTTCCCCGACGGGGAAGAAGGTGTTGTGGAAGAGGAAAGAAATGTCGCCCAGAGGGCTGGTGGGATTCACTAGCGTCGGATTCTTCACACGTAAAAATGCTTGCGCGGAGGGGGGGGCGCACGGGACACGTGTTTTCACGTGTCCTTTGGTCGCGTCGGACATCCAACATGTTGGGGGCGCTTCGCTTGGGACATCCTCACAACACGGGGATGATGGATGGGGATCTTTGACGACGACGATTTTCAAAACTACAGTTTTTGCCTGAGACATCCTCCAGGGACTGGGGCAGACAAAGAGGAACGCAGAAGGCGGGGGAGGAGGAGAGAAGAGGAGGAGGAGGAGGAGGAGGAAGAGGAGGAGGAGGAGGAGGAGGAGGAGGACGAGAACGAGGAGGGGGAAGAGGAGGAGGAGGAGGACGACGACGATGACGACGACGATGACGACGACGATGACGACGACGACGACGACGACGATGACGTTGATGACGTTGAGACGTTGAGGTCAACGTTGAGGATCACGCTGACGTTGACGTCGGTGGCGACGATGGCTGCGGCGCCTCGACGCCGCAGGAGGTCATCCGAGCCAGGCAGGAAGCGGACGGGCCTGAGTGAGCAGGAGTGGGCGGAGGAGGAGGAGGAGGAGGAGGAGGAGGAGGAGGAGGAGGAGGAGGAGGAGGAGGAGGAGGAGGAGGAGCGGCAGGAGCAGGAGGAGACGGAGGAGGAGGAGGAGGAGGAGGAGGAAGTGGGGGAAGATGCGGGGGGAGGAGATGCGGGGGAGGGGGGTGGAAGCAAGAGTGAGAGGGGGAGCGCAAGGAGGAGAGGGAAGTGGATGAGCAGGAGGGAGAGGAGGAAAGGGAGAGGGAAGACAGGAACGGGGAGGAGGCAAGGAGGAAGAGGAGGAGGAGAAGGAGGAGGACGAGAAAGATGAGCTGTGGAGGAAGGGCAATTGAAGGAGGAGCAGCAGGGGAGGCACAGAATGATAAGACTTGGTTCATGTCGTTTATCTGGGATGGGTGCGCATCGACGGCGTCAGCGATTCGCAACCCTGCACCGCGCTCGCGGCGGGCCGCTGCGCAGCGCCGTTTGGAATGGGCCTCGGTCGCATCGGAGGAGGAAGGGATGGCTTGGGATGTGGATGGTGAGGAGGAGGAAGAGGAGGGAGAAGAGGAGAAGGAGGAGGAGGAGGAGGAGGAGGAGGCGGTGAGGACGGGCGGGGGAGGAGGAGAGAGGAGGAGGAGGAGGAGGAGGAGGAGGAGGAGGAGGAGGAGGAGGGAGGAGGAGGAGGAGGAGGAGGAGGAGGAGGAGGAGGAGGGAGGAGGAGGAGGAGGGAGGAGGAGGAGGAGGGGGAGGAGGAGGAAAAAAGGAGGAGGAGGACGAGGAAACAGCCAGAGTATAGTGAAAGAGGGCGGTGAATAGAAGGAGGGGGAGAAAAGAGGACGAGAAGGAGGAGAAGGAGGAGGATAAAGAGGAGGAGCAGGGAGGAGGAAGGAAGGAGGAGGAGGAGGAGGAGCAGTAGGAGGAGTAGATCGCAGCAGAAACAGAACTGGAGAACACCTGAGGATGTAGTTGGAGGAAGCTCGAAGAGGGAGGAATAGAGTTTGGCGGCCCCTCAAGGTCAGGGAGCTCTACCGGGGCGAGCTGCGCTTCAGGGCAGAGTCGCCGCAGAGAATCGTCCTGGATTACTCCTCTCCGAACATCGCGAAGGAGATGCACGTCGGCCACCTCCGTCCTGCCCCTGGCGCGCACACCACGCGGCGACAGTTCGGGGCAGGGTTCGCAAGACTGATCGGCGGATCGGGGGAGAAGGATGGGGAGTGCATTGAAAAGTGAGGAGGAGGAGGATGAGGAGAAGGAGAAGGAGGAGGAGGAGGAGGAGGAGAAGGAGGAGAAGGAGGAGAAGGAGGAGCAGCAGTAGCAGGTGGAGAAGGAGGAGGATAAGGAATAAGGGGGGAGGAGGAGGAGGCGGAGGATCAGGGAGAGGAAGAGGAGGAGAAGGAGTAGGCACTAGGAGGAGCAGGGGAAGGGAGGAGGAGAGAAGAGTGAGGAAGAAGGGTAGAGTGATGCAGGATGGTGGTGGAGCGGGATCAGAAACTGGAGAAGAAGTAGCAAGAGGAGGTGGACGAGGAGGAGAAATAGCAGGCAGAGGAAGAGGAGGAAGAGGCCGAGGATGAGGCGGTGGAGGAAGACAGAGAGGGGGCAGGAAACTGGAAGAATGATGTGGCGAGGAGGTGGAGAAGGAGGAAGTGCAGGAGAAGGCGAGGAAGAGGGAGCAATTCGGAGGAGGAGGAGGAGGAGGAGGAGGAGAAGGAGGAGACTGAGAGGGGGGGTGAGGCACACATGTCGCCGTCTCAGTCGCGGCGTTCCTGCTGCCTTGCTCGGCAGGCAAGGCAGCCGAACAGCGGCTCCTCGGGAGAGCACGCGATTGCGACACCGATCGGAGGACGCCCATTAATTATCGGACGGGGCTAGGACGAGGATGAATCCCACTAGAACGGTCAGATCTCAGAGATCCTCTATCTATCCTCACCCGAATGCATCCTCGTCCTGGCTTCGTCCCCCATCATACGCATACCTGCACCGCCGATGCGAACCAGGCCGACACCGATCGGAGGACGCCCATTGATGGGGGAACAAAAATGATACAGATACCGCTACTCCCCGGACCTCTCCAGGATTGCGTTCTGACCGGAGCTTCGAGGCGAATCCAGCAGTGGCGACGAGGGCCTCCCAGGAGGCTCAAAAGGGCGAAGAGGGAAGGATAGCGGTATGGGTACCTTGTCCTCCTCGGGGCTCAAGAGATTCGGGGTCAAGGCAAACGGGGGTCAGCCAGAGCGCCAGATCTTGCAGGATCCTGCGGAGCCAGGGGCCCATTGACCCGGGCTTGGGTGCAGGATCGATCCTGCAGGATCCTGCAGGATCTTGCGGGATCGTGCAGAGCCTGACGGACCCAGGTCCAGAAGATCCCCGACCTCCTCCGAGCCATGCGTCCCCCTGCACCGCCGATGCCGACCAGGCCGCGCCTCGACCCAGGGTCGGCGGGCTCGCGCTCCGGGCCCAGCCTGAGCGGGCCGGGCACCCACCTCACGGGGCCCAGGAGTGGCCCCGGGGGGGGGGGAAAGGGGGATAGGCGGGGGGGCAATCGACCCCCGATCTCGGCGGCGAGCTCGGGGGGGAAGTGAGAAGGGGCGGGCCTTCTCAGAAGGCTCGAAAGTCCCCCTGCCGTCTGAGGAGTGTCTGTGAGACCTCCGCGAAGGCACAGAGCACTTTTTTCAGAACGCGCGAGGGGTTCCGAGAAGTCCTGGCGCCTTCCGAGAAGGCCTTCTCCTTCTCATGTCCCCCCTCGCTCGCCGCCGGCAATCGCCCATTGATCGCCAATAGGGGCCTCCTTCCTCCTCCTCCTCCTCCTCCTCCTCCTCTCCTCCTCCTCCTCCTCCTCCTCCTCCTCCTCCTCCTCCTCCTCCTCCTCCTCCTCCTCCTCCTCCTCCTCCTCCTCCTCCTCCCTCCTCCTCCTCCTCCTCCTCCTGCCCAGGAACACGCGGGTCCACTGTCGGGGGCCCGCCGCCAATCTGCCGGCGATGCATCGCCGATCCCGGGGCGCTGTTCCCCCCCCCCTCGTCCCTCCCTTCCCCGTCGCTGCCCCTCGTTCTCACGACGGGCCAGGCGAGTTCGGGCTCCACCTCCTCCTGTTCCTTCCCCTCCTCCTCCTTCTGCCTCCTCCTCCTCCTCCTCTCTCCTCCTCCTCCTCCTCCTCCTCCTCCTCCTCCTCCTCCTCCTCTCCTCCTCCTCCTCCTCCTCCTCCTCCTCCTCCTCCTCCTCCTCCTCCTCCTCCTCCTCCTCCTCCTCCTCCTCCTCCTCCTCCTCCTCCCCCTGGGACTGGCTGCTCTGCGCGCGTCGCGCTCGGCAGGCGCGGGGGGCCCGGGAGCGGCTCGACGGCTGCCGGTCCCGTGCCCCCAGGGCTCGCCGCCCTCTGTCGCGGGTCGGGCGTTTTGCCAGCCCAGGAGCCCGGAGAGGGGGCCCCCTGGTGGCTGGGCAGTGTAACCCGCCCCGGGCGGTTCCCCCGGCATCCGCCCCGCGGTTCCCCCAGTGACGTTCCCTTAGCTTCGCGTTGCTTATCTCATCTTAGCTTATCGTATTTCATCTTAGATTAGCTTCATCTTAGCTTAGCTTAGCTTCATATCGATGTTAGATGTTGCTTTCCTAGATCCTCCAACTCCTAGGTAGGGTCGCACTGGGATAATTATATCTCCCGACGGGCCCGCAGAGCCCTTGGCCACCTCACGAAGCTCAGGGTCGGCGAAGGCTGCGCCCGTAGACTTCTCGCGGCGGTTTTCCTCTTCCTAAATTTTTGCAAGCCCGTGCGGGGAAAAACCCGTCCCCCCCAAAAAAAAACCGGACTCCCATGATCTGGGGCTTTGGGACCTCCGGACGGGCCTCGAAGCGGCCCCCCGGACCTCGCAGGGCGTCTTGCCAAGCTTTCCCAGCACACCTAGGGCGATCAGGGGGGTCATCGGAGACGTCCCAGAGAGCCCCATGACAGCACAAGAGCGCTCCAAGAGTGACCGACGTGACCTCAAGATGGCCCAAGAGGCCTCGAGGACAGCCCCAAAGAGGCCTCCCAGAGCACTCCCAAGAAGGCCCCAAGAGGCAAAAATCATTGATTTTCTGATGTTTTTTTGTGAATTTTGGGGGGGGTCCTTTTTTCAGCTTCCCGACGCTCCAAGACGACGGTCTTCTGGGCGTCCGAAGCCGCCTGGGAGGCTCCAAAAACGCCCCACAACCATCCGAAAGGGCTTCCAGGCAGTCCGAGAGAGCTCCAAAACGGCACAACAGGGGTCCAAGATGGCCCTCAGAGAGCCCGATGGCGGCCCAAGATGGCCCCAAGACACCCTCCGAAGCATTCCAAATCGTGACCCGGTCGTTCAGGGAGACCGCGGTTGGAGGCAGGGTGGCCCGAGGAAGCCCCCAGAGGCCCCCAGAACACGCCCAGGAGGCCTCCCGAAGGCCTTTGGAAAGCCTGGAACAACTTCTGAGAGGCCCTCAGAGGCTCTCCAAGGAGGAGCCTCCGCAAAAAAAGAGCTGAGGAGGATGGGGAGAATGCGCAGGGCATGGCGAAAATGAGGAAAAAGAAACATGGAGGAAGGACAGCGAAAAAACATTATTATAGCGGCGATGCCGAAAAAAAACAAGGAGTTATCGCTAAATTGGCCGCTTGTCCTTCCTATTATTCCGCCTGCATACCAAACTTCAAGGACCAAGGTGCATGGCGCGAAGCGCCACTGCAGTCTTGTATATATATATATATATATATATATATGTGTATGCCTGTCTGTCTGTCTGTCTGTCTGCCTGTCTGCCTGTATGCATGCATGCATGCATGCATGCATGCATGCATGCATGCATGCATGCATGTATGTATGTATGTATGTATGTATGTATGTATGTATGTATGTATGTATGTATGTATGTATGTATGTACAATATACATATCTGTATATATGTATATATATGTATATAAATGATTAAATGTACCTTCTGGGCCAGGCCTCGCACCGTGCACCCGAAAGCGACCCCCAGACAACGACGAGCGTTGGCCGTCCTTTGGTCGTGGCCGTCATGCTGCCGTCGTCGTCGTCCTCCTACTCCGGAGGAGGAGGCCTCCAGAGGTTCTCGGAGGTATTTGGTCTCTGCAGCTCTCCGAGAAAGCTCCCAGCTGGAGGCCTGCGGAGGTCCAGCCAGGGCCAGAACGGACCGAATTTCTCGATCATCTTTGATGTGTCCTCCTATTGATCATCATCGTCATTATTCATTTCCCTCTCCTTTCCCCCCCCCCGTCCTAAACAGGATGAGGATGAGGATGAGAAATCGAGCTCATCATCACTTCGACGGTAGGACCCCGCAAAAGCATCTGCCAAACGAATCTGGAAGTACACCTCATATTCGTCCTTGCGATAGCGGGGGCTCTTTTTCTGTCTCCTCCTCACCATTCTCTGTATTGCCCTGGCGGAGCTCCTCCTCCTCCTCCTCCTCCTCCTCCTCGTCCTCCTCCTGCACTTTTCATTCTACACAGCTCCACCCTGTCGAACCCCGAGGCGCGTCGGTAGGGCGGGCCGGGCGTTTCGCTCGACTTCCCTGCCGTTTGTGATCCGTTCGAGCTGACAGTGTGCCAGAGCCTCCCGGATGGAGGGCGGGGCGTTTTCAAGATGTGGGCCTGGCCCGAGCGTTGCGCACATTCGTTTTGAAGCAAATGCGGGAGCTTCACGGAGCGAGGGCGTACAGTTTTCACAAGTGTCGTTCTCGCTTTCCAGCGCCGCGCGCAACGGTGCAGGGACAATGCCAGAGCTTCACGGCTGGACGGCGGGTGGTTTTTCAAAGCGTGGCTTCCAGTTTGTGATACAGTCGGGGCCCGGGGCCCTGAAGAAGGAACCCTTTTCGTTGGGGAGGAGCTCCGCGTTCCTTAAGTGTTTCGCAGCTTGCCTCAGGTTCTCCTTATGCTTTCGATCGGAAAACGAAGTTTAACTTATGGAAAAAGGGGCCTCGTTCCTTATTTTGGGTTCCTTGGGTCAAGGCCCCGACTGTACTGTCAAGAGCTTCGCGGATGGAGGCCAAGTGGTGTTCAAAATGTGGTTCTCGCTTCAGCGCCGCGCACATTATGCAGTCCAACCAAACTGCAAGAGCTTTTCGGATGGAGGGCGGTTCCTTGTCAGCAGGTGGTTCTCGCATTAGCGCCGCGCACAATCGTTGTAAGATCGTATAACAACGTCAAGGATTATCAGAGTTAACGTCCCAGAAATGGTGTCTTGGAACAGTGTCGGACTGTCAGGGTACATAAGTAGCGTTGGCTCGCGATGTTAGAGTCCCAGGAATGGCGTTCTGGCACGATTCTGGATCGCCACGACGCAAGAGTCACGGTGATTCGCGGCGTTGAAGTTCCAGAGACAGTGTTGGCACAGTTCAGGATGTTCAAACGGCTGTTTTCCAACGGGGCACTTCCTTCAGTGAAAATGAATTCTGCGAGGGACATACGAATAGGGAAGTTGGAGGGAGGGTTCATTGCAGCATCGTCGGTGAATTTTATGCGTGCATAGATCCTCCTCCTGCTCCTCGCCCTCCGGTATCTCTTCCCCCCCGTCTCCTCCCTGCCTCCCTTTGGGCGGGGCACGCAAGTGATTGGCACGTTGAGCTGGGGACACCTTACAGAGGGTTCCCACTGGAGAGGTCCTCGCGATTCATTCACAGAGCAGGATCCCGCTCGACTCCTCCTGCTGATTCAGGCCTGAGGAAGCCAGACGTGACGACAGTTCCAATGTTTGGATGGCTGGCTTCAGATGCGACTATGGAGGCCGGGAGCGCCTACGAGGTGGGGCTCTCGCTCGGGATTTCCTCGCGACCCAGTCACAGACGAGGCTCCCGCTCGAAACTTCTTCCAGGTTCAAGCCTGGGGGTCCCCAAAGTGGCAACGATTACGCGATCTAGACGACCCGCTCGGATTCAAACATGGAGGTGGGGACCCCATAGGGAGGGGTGTCCCGCTATAGATTTCTGCGTGGTGCACTCACAGGCGAAGTTCCCGTGGAAGTTTCATCCGCACCACATTCACGTTTGAGGAGCCACAAAAAACGACAGCGACAGAATTTGAACGGGGTTACCGGTCGAGATATCTTCGCGATTCAATCACAGTCGAAGCTCCAGCTCGAGATTTCTTCCGTCAAGCCTGAGGACCCAAGAGCGATGATACATACTTACACGGTTTTGGTGACCCAATTCGGATTCGAACATCGGAGCGGTGATCCCGTAGGGAGGAGCTTCCGCTCAAGTTTTCCTCGCGATTCGCTCACGGACCAAATTCCCTCTCGAGACCTTCTCCAGATTCATGCCTGAGGAGCCCAAGAGACCCTCTCGGATTCGAGCTTGAAGCTGGGGAACCCGTGGGGAGAGGGTTTCCGCTTGAGACTTCCGCGCGATCCAGTCACAGACGAGGATCCCGCTCGACACCTCCTCCATATTCAAGCCTGAGGAGACCAACCTCGAAGATGGTTGCAAGATTTGGGCGACCTGCTTCAGATTCGAGCATGGAGGTGGGGACCCCATGGGGAGGGGATCCCACTCGAGGCTTTCTCGCGAGTCGCTCACAGACGAGGCTCCCGCTCGAAACTTCTTCTAGGTTCGAGCCAGAGGAGCCCAAAAGCGACGACTGTTACAGGATTTGGATGACCCGCCTCGGATTCGAAAATGGAGCCGGGGACCCGCCTGAGACTTTCTCGCGATTCATTCACAGACCAGGGTCCCGTTCAACAGTTCCTCCAGATTCGGCCCCGAGGGAATCAAACATGACGACGGCTACAGTGTTTGGATGACCGGCTTCAGACGCGATCGTGGAGGCTGGGGACCCCATAAGTCGGGGCTCCCGCTCGAGACTGTCTCACGATTCACTCACAGACGCGGGTCCCGCTCGAGAAATTTGAGTGAGTGAGTGCGTGAGTGTGTCAGTGTGCGCGATGATGATGTTGATGGTGATGATAATGAGGTTGATGTTGATGGTGATGATGCGTGGAAGGATGGACACAGGAGAACAGGGGGGTGAGAGGAGACTGCGCGTGGTGCCCCGAGAAAACACACAAAACATAGGATGTGGGTGAAATGAGCATCGAACTTGCGTGTCTGGCAGTCTCATTGCCAATTGATGCAACTGTGTCCCTGCGAGTTGTCCTGTGCCCCTTTTGCGTCTCGCTCGATCCCTTCGCTCGTGTCCTTCTGTCCCCTCGCCTCGCCCGCTTCGGGGGGCCCTCGTTCGGCTCCCCCCTCGTCGCTGCTGCGGCTCGCTTTCAAGGGAGTCAGGGCTCCACTCCAGCCCACGTCCCAACGAGCCCCTCCTCCTCCCCCTCCTGTTCCTCCCCCTCCCCTCGATCGCACAGTAGGCGCCCTCGACGACGTGTTGGCGCCGTCCTGGTCGGGCCCCGAGCCAGCCGCGGGCGCGCGAGCCGCCGCCGTGGCGCGCGCGGGCCGAGGCTCGACGATCCTCGGGGACACGATCGCGACGCTGCTGGAGCGCCTGGGGCACGACGTGGTGAGGCTCCGCTGCGTCGACTCTCCTCCCCCTCCTCTCTCTCCTCCCTCCCCCCCCCCGCGTTCATCTTCCTTCCTTCCGCCTCATCCCTTGCCCCCAATATTGTTCCTCATCCTTCCTCACTCTTCCTCCTTCCTCATCGCTCCTCTTTCTTCCTCCTCCCTCCCCATCTCTTCTCCTTCTCCCGCCCCTCTCCTCCTTATGTGCCTTCCCTGCTTCCTTCCTCTCACTCCTCGGATCGCCGAGACCCGATGACCTCGTGAGGCTCGTTGGACGCACCAGAGTGTCCTCTTGCGTCGGTGACCTCAGGTGGCCCGCGGCAGCAGCCAGGTCGGCGCTCCGCCTGCGCGCGATCTCTCTTGCGGCCAGTGCGGGTGGGCGGCGAGCTCTGGCGCGGGCACTCCGCACTGCGAAGCACTTCGGTGGCCTCGCCTTGGATGCGGCCACGTGCATCTGTGTGTGGCAGGTCCACAATGATGGGTGATATCTGCTGGCGTTGGGCGCGCCCCGCTGAAGCATTCGCGACGCTTCCGTCACCCCGCCCGAGTAAGGAAATCTGTGTGTGCGTGTGTTGGTTTGGGTGCGTGCTTGTCTGCGTGCAGGTGTGTTGTGCGTGTGTGTGGTTGCGTGTGTGGTGTGCGTGTGTTTGTGTGTTGTGTGCGCGCGCGTGTGTTTTTCGTGTGTGCGTGTGTTTGTGTATGTGCGTGCGTGCGTACTTGGGCTTGTGGCTGTGCTTGTGTTTGTGGTTGTGGTTGTGTTTGTGTGTGGTTGTGTTTGTGCTGGCGTGTGTTTTTGTATGTGTGGTTGTGTGTGTTTGTGTGCGTGCGTTTGTGTTTGTGTGTGGTTGTGTGTGGTTGTGTGTAGTCGTGTATGTGTGAGCGTGTGATTGTGTTTGTGTGTGTTTGTGTGCTTGTGTTTGTGCTTGTGTGTGAGAGTGTGTTTATGTGTGTGCGTGTGAGTGTGCGTGCGCGTGCGCGTGCGCGTGCGTGTGCGTCTGCGTGTGCATGTGTCTGCGTGCGTGCGTACGTGTGTGTATGTGTGGTTGTGTGTGTGTGTCTGCGTGTGTGTGTGTGTGTGTGTGTGTGCCCAAGTGTGGTGCGTGTGCATGTTTGTTTGTTTGTGTGTGTGTGTCTGTGTGCGTGTGGGTGCGTGTGTGTGTTTATGTGTTTGCGTGTTTTGGATGTTTGTGTGCTTGTGTGTTTGTGTGTGCGTGTGTTTATGCTTGTGTTTGTGCGTTCATTTGTGCGTGTGTTTGTCTATGTGTGTGTTTGTGTGTGCGTGTGCGTGTGCGTGTTCGCGTGCGTGTGCGTGTGCGTGTGCGTGTCCGTGTGTGTTGTGTGTGTGTTGTTTGTGTTGTGTGTGTGTTGTGTTGTGTTGTGTGTTGTGTGTTGTGTTTTGTGTGTTGTGTATGTTGTGGTGTGTGTGTTGTGTGGTGTGTGGTGTGTGTGTGTTATGTGTTGTGTCTTGTGTGCGTTGTGTGCTGTGTGTGTTGCGTATTGTGTGTGTGTTGTGTATTGTGTGTTGTGTTTATGTGTTGTGTGTTATGTGTTGTGTTTGCGTGTGCGTTCCGCTGTGGGAGGAGGTCGCTGCCGCTGCGCGAGCGGCCCTCGCGCAGACCGCACCAGGGTGGGCGCACTCCAAGATCGCGGGCACGACGGCGGCACTCGGCCGCGCGCTGGGCCCTGTAGCTAGCGGCTAACTGGTAGCCAAGTAGTGCTGGCACGCGAGGCGGCTGCCAGAGGAGCGGGGCGAGCGCGCCGGCGCATCGCTACAGCATCTGCGCCTCGCGTGTCCTCATTCCTGGAAGGCCCAGCTGCACGAGCTGGGGGACCGAGGCGCTTTTGGCCAGGAGGGGCTCGACCCGGCCAGCCTCCCGCGCGCGCCCGCCTCCCTCTGCAGCCTCTGCGGGCTGGCCGCGCCGCGCGGCGCTCGGGCGGTCGGCCCTCGCCACCGCGCGCCGCTGCTCGGTGGTGCTCGGGGCGCTGGGCCTCCGCGTCCGACGAGGGCTCCCGATGCTCGCGCCGGCGGAGGCGGAGCTCGGCACGGCGGGCCGGGAGCTTGGCATCGCTCGGACGTGTGCATTTTTCCCTCGGCGAGGGCCATCGAGGAGCATCCCTGGTCATCTGGCGAAAAAACCACGCACGAGACCGAAAAAAAGCAAACAGGGAATGGACGTCCGAGCGATGGCCAGGGAGTGGTGGTCGTCGCGCCCGATCGCCCGCCCGATCGCCAGTGTGTATTTTTTTTCGGGGAGAACCATTGAGGACCATCCTTGATCATTTGGCGAAAAAGCCACGCACGAAACCGAAAAAAAACACGAGCGATGGCGAGCAGTGGCCTCGGCAGCGAGGGGTGCGCTCGGTGGCCCTGAGGCGGCCGCGGCGGCCGCGGCCTGGCAGAGGAGCTCGTCTTCGAGGCATGCGAGCAGTGCCCGCGCGGAGTGGCCGCCCGGCAGTCCTGTACTGCGCGGCGGCGGAGAGGGAGAAGGGGATCGACAGGCAAGCATCAGGAGAGGAAGAAACATACAGACACGATTAATCTTCGTTTCCCCAGAAAAAATGAGAAATATTGGAAGTGGGGGGGAAGACAGAAACCCAGAAAACATGGGAAAAGATTGGGAATCTTTGTATTTGTGTGTATTTGTTTTTTGTGTCCTGGGGCCCCTTTCGAAGCAGACGGCAGCCAGCACGCAGGCGGGAGGCCAGGGCCGGCGGGACGGAGCAGGCGGGCCAGCAGGCGGGAAGGGACAGAGGGGAGACGGCCAGCGGGGAGGTCGCCTCGCATCTTGCCGCGTCTGCGCCCTTTTCTTAACGGGCGAAGAACGGCATCAAATAAACTTTTTCGCTGTCGGGGGCGCCTGCCCCTGTACCCTCACGGCGGCACCGTAGGGGTATAAACTTTCCAGCCGCCCAGGGACAGGCGCCCCCGACGGCGAAAAAGTTTATGTTATACCGTTCTTCGCTCGCTGATTTTCTTCTGACCTCGCCATCCTTCCTGCTAGGCTGTCGTATCAGATCCCCCGCGGGCGCCTCCCTCGCCCCTGGCCGCTTGGTCGGCCTAGTGCGGGCCCGAGTCCCAGAGTGGTTCAGCCCATCAGCGAGGCAGTATGGGCTTGGCCCTAGAGCTCGTAGCTAGTTGTTTCCCCACGTTGTCGCGGGTGGCAGTGAGGGTGAGGGTGGGCAGATGAGCCTCCTATATTAGGTCGGCAACCCCGATACTACGTGTATCTGGGGATGCCCTTGTCAGCCCAAGGGGAACAAAAACACTTGTTTGTGCAATGCCCATGGTTCGAATGGACTCTGGCGCATGCATTGGGCAAGTACCTCCCCCTAGGCCCCTTGCGCGCCTCGCTCTCAAGGACGGTGCGCTCGACTATCTCAAGTGCATGCTATAGCTTACCAGCTTCACCGCATGCAGCAAGCTAACACAACCAGGGGCGCGCGCGCACACGTATAACACGCCACGCAATCATTCCAAAACGGCCCAGGTTGCCCGAATGACGGCTGAACTGGCCTTTCGTTGCGGCGCTGCCGATCGTAGATTGCAGCGGTCACCATGGACATCGGGCCTCCTCTTCCTTTTGTTCCGTCCTCCTCGCTCCCCTTTCTCCTCCACTACCGTTCCTCCGCTTCCTCCTCATCCTCCTCCTCATCCTCCTCCTCTTCCTCAGGCTCAAGCTGTTTCTCCTTCCTCCCTACTCCTGTCACATCCCCGTCCTACCCCCCGTGCGCTGGGCGCAGGAGGAGGAGGGCGCCAAGGATCAGGGCGGAGCAGTCGGAAGACGAGCGCGAGGGCAGAGACGGAGAGAAGTGTGGAGAAGGAACAGAGAAGGAGGAGGGAAACGGGAAGGGGAACGAGAATAACAGGAAGAAGGAGACGGAGGACGACGAGGTGGGCAACAAGGAGAAGGACCACGACGACGATAGCGACGATGCAGACGAGGAGGACGACGACGACGGCGATCGCGACGACAACGACAACGGCGACGACGACGATGACGACCACGACGAGGGCGAGGGCGGCGACGAGGGCGAGGGTGACAACGAGGTGGAGCAGCAGCAGCAGCAGGAGCAGCACGAGGAGGAGGGCGAGGTTGAACCACGTGGGCGACTGGGGAACCCAGTTCGGGATGCTGCTGGAGTACATGCGCAAGCAGGGCGGTGGCGCGGAGGGTGCCGAGTCTGACGACCTGGCGAGCGGGGGTGAGGTTAGGGCAACCACTGCCACGGCAGCGACGCCGACTGGACGACGACGAGACGACCGCCACCACCACGACAGCGTCGACGACGGTGACGACGACGGCGACGACGACGACGTCGACGACCCAGCTCCAGCCTCCATCTTCAGCCTCCCTCAATTCGCCCTCGTCGTCCTCCTTCTTCTCACACCTCCGCACCCTCCCTCGCCCTTCTGCACCTTCCCCTCCTTCTCTCCCCTCCCTTACAATGTTGCCCCTCCTTTTTATCCCACCACTGGCCGCTGAATGTGTGACGCTCTCGCCTTTTCCTCCTCATCCTCGTCCTTCCCTGCGAGATCTTGAAAGTGTCGTCCCTCGGAGCAGGGCGTGTGGAGGCTTTTTCTGTGCTGCTCGCACTCACCACATCTACATGGCGCGTCGTGGTTTTCAAAACTGTGGCGAGGGGCCGGATTACGGCGGCTGGGGTGAGGAACCGCTATGGGGGGGGTGCATCCTCGTTGTGCGGAATGCGCTGGCCCGCTTAGGCATTGCTTGTGGTGCCTGAGGCTCGGCAAGATCATTGGTCGAAAGTCGGGTGCTGTCCTGGATGGCCGTCCCAGTCGAAGGCCTGCCATTGCCGGCCCCCCGCGGAGCAGAACCGTCGCAGGCATGGCGCCTTGGGGTTTTCAGAACTCGGACGGGGGTCGGATCACAGCGCCTAGGAATTGAGGAGCCTTACGGGGGCCTGCGTCCTTGGTCGTGCAGACCCTGTTGACTTTTCTAAACATTACTTCTCGCGACCCCGACGTAATTTAAAACATTGACTTCTCGCGACCCGCGACCCCGACATTACTTCTCGATTGACTTTTTTAAACATTACTTCTGCGACCTGGTTCCAGCCAAACCCAACAAGCTGGGCCCCGACGTCATTTCCCAATGGGCCGCTCGAGCGATCCGCCGATCGGCAGACTCGGTCTTGTTCATGCTGTAGTTGGTCCCTGACTGATCATCTCATGACGCTGTGCTCCCTCCTCCTTCTCCTCTTCCTCTTCTTCGCCCTCATCCTCCTCATCTTACTCCTCCTTTTTTAAAATGTTAATAGCATCGTAATTATTATCATTGGCATTATGTGTATCCTCCTCCTCATCCTCCTCGTCACCCTCCTCTTCCTCCTCCTCCTCCTCCTCCTCCAACTCCTCCTCCTCCTCCTCCTCCTCCTCCTCCTCCTCCTCCTCCTCCTCCTCCTCCCTCCACACATCACGTGTTCCACTGAACAGGTGCTGGGTCAGGTCAGGTGAGTCGTTATTCGGCAGGCGCGCCTCGCCGAAACGACAGATCGCGCCTAGAGTTGCTTATTGATTTGTCCAACCTGTTTTTTTAAATACTCGCCGGCGCCCCGGCGCCACCGCCGTTCCCTACACGGGACGCCTTCTGGGCGACATCGGCGTCCGTCCGTCCGTCCACACATCACGTCCTGCCTTCGCTCTCTCCCACCCGCCATCCCTCCCTTCATCCCTTTCTCTTCCCTCCAGCCTCTTAATTTCTCCATTCCTGCCTCTTCCTCTTTTTCCTCCTCCTCCTCCTCGTCCGTAGCCAGTTTGACTCAAGATGTTTGGTTCCCCAGGGGAGCACGTTGATACCGCTACTCCGAGGCAGGCAAGGCAGTTTAGTTTGGCGGTTCTCTCGCATCGACCTCCTGCTGTCCAACATTCGCACGGGCAGCACCTCAGCTGCAAGCGAGAATTTTGCCGTTCTCGCCATGGCTGACGGTGCGTCCGAGATGTTCCACGACTCGCCCGCGGAAACAGCCGCCGCCACCACGCCGCGTGCTGAAGGCAGTGCTGGTCGCTTTGGTTTTCGGTCATCCTCCTCGTGCAGCTCCGCCAGACGCAGCACTTCTCGCAGTGAGCAGCGTCGTCGCGAGGCCCATCGGCGGAGGCAGCGCCAGCAGGACCGCGCCGAGGGGGGGCGCGACACCCGACAGCCTCGTCGCCCTCCTGCCGCAGAGCGCCGCCGTGCTGGGACGACGGGCAACCGCGACGGTGGAGCGCCCGGCGGGCCACTCCGCCTCACAGCGAGCCAGGTGGCAGCAACAGCAGCAGACCTGGACATCATGCCCACCTTCCAGCCCTCGCAGTTGGGGTCTAGTGACGACGCAGCCCTGGGCGCCCAGCCGCCGCCCGCCGCCTGGGCTGCCGAGGCAGCCAGGCGCTTCGGCCCAGGGCGCGCTGCAGGCGGCGGCGCGGCCGGCATCGGCCCCCCAGGACATGGCTGCGATGCTCAGCAACATGGAGCGCCGTCTCGGCGCACACCTTCAGCAGAATACTCAGAACCTCCTGGGCCATCTTCCAGCAATCGCAGCTGGAGTTCGCGCAGGTGGTCGGCACGCGCTTCGCGAAGGTGGACGAGCGGTTCGGCAACATGGAAGGGCGCATGCGGGACTTCGCCAAGCTGCGCCAGGAGATGGACGACCTCCGCGCCGAGATGGATGCCGTGGCATCTGCGACGCCGCGGGGAATGCCGAACTCCGCCGGCCGGCCTGGCCCGCGCAGTCGACGCCGCCACCCTTGCGATCACGGCGAGGGCCATTGTGCCGAAGCAGGCGGTGGCGGACGCTGTGCGACCACTCCTGGAGAGCGCAGAGCTGCTTTCCCTCGCGCCCGAGGCCACCGCGCTGGAGGAAGAGGAGATGGGCAGGCATCTCAAGATCTCCTCCTCCTCCTCCTCCTCCTCCTCCTCCTCCTCCTCCTCCTCCTCCCCCTCCTCCTTCTCCGCCCTCTCCCCATCCTCATCCTCATCCGTATCTTCCTCTTCCTCCTATTGCCCCCCTTCCCGACCCCCCTCCTCGCAATCCTCCGCGCGTTCTTCGCGTGAAGGTGATCGGGGACCTGATGCAGTTCTACCGCAGCGCAAAGGCCAGGCTGGCTGCCCCCGGCCAGTTCGGCGCGCCCGCTGGGCTTGACACTTTGGCCATGTGGGGGAAGATCGCAATGGCTAAGTATTCCAGATGAAAGTATACAAGAGGGGAGGTCTGATTTGAACTGTCTTGGAGGGTTCCGAGGGGTGTAGGCAAAAGGCCGCCTTTGAATGGCGGTCTGGGGGGGTCTGAAGTTATCCGTCTGACAGGGTTGCGACCCCCTTTTTATTATCAGATAGCGTGGTGTTGCCCGAACGGGGTGATCTTTTCCCAGGGCGTGCGTTCGTGGTTCAGCATGGTCCACTTCCGGGATGGACACTGGTCAGGAGGGAAAGAAACACACAGACACAATTAATCGTCGACTCCCAGGAAAATATGCAAACATATGGGAAGTGGGGGGGGAAGACACCCCCCCCCCCAAAACAAAAAAAAAGAGAAAATATGGGGAATCGCTTGATTTGTGTGTATTTATTTGTGTCCTTGGGCCCCTTGAACTGGGCCCGACATGGCACGGACACGTGGGATGGACACGGGGGACACTCACAGGGCTTGGACCCTGGGGATGAGCGTTGGGAACGGACACGGGGGATGGGACACTGGACACCGGAGATGAACACTGGGGATGGATGCTGGAGACGGACGCTCGGGATGGACACGCTCGCAAGAACCGCATGCGCACCCCTCGCCCTCATACCCCGCTGAGGTGAGCCGGAGGACACCCGGAGCACGCAGAGAGTGGAGACGAAGACCGACAGCAGTCCCTCCCCGTTCTGAGCAGGATTCGCTTTCGGCGTCGCCGCGAATGTTGCCCGTCAGGGGCAGGAGTCGCCTACTTGGGCATCGTCCGCTTTCGGCATCGTGGTCAATCTTGGGCGTGCCAATCGTAGGGGAGGAAGCTTACCCAGACTGTTTCGTCTGCGCCCGACTCGGCGCAGCACCGGCGCCAGCCCCCCCAGGGAGCCGGCCAGAAGCCTGCCCCAGCTTGAGCCAGGGGCTCCGAAGCACTCAGCCAGCGGCTCTGACGTCTGGGAACCAGCCTGCACGAGGGTTCCCTCCCCATCGGTTGGGAAGGCGGCAATCTTTTGATCATCGCGGGTCGCTTCCAAACAGCAGAATTCTGGGAGCAGGTTTGGCGCGGCCTCCACCCGGGGAGCGCGCCCAGGCACCCAACGGCTTGGGCACGCGCTCCGCGCGAGCGTGCTTCGCCGCTCGCTGGGCCCTGGGGGCCCTCGCTGGGCCCCCAACGGCCGTCAGAGCACGCCTCGGGGCGAGAACCCCGGGGGGTAGGTCCAGACTTCCAGGGACCCCATCCTGAAAAATCAAGGCGTCTGGATGCCCAGGGAGGAGGAGGAGGAGGAGGAGGAGGCGGAGGAGGAGGAGGAGGAGGAGTGAGGATCAGGGCTTTTTGCGCTTTCTCCTTCCACTCTGGCCCCAGACTTCCGACGCCTGTTCGCCCCTGGGGGCGGCTTCCAAGTCTTCGCGCCAGAAGACGCTTGAGCTGCGACGACAGCCTGGTATTGGGGAGGGGCCGAGGGGCCAGGAGGGCCCCGAGAGGCCCCTGAGGGCCTGCGGGGGTTGAACCAGGGGGGTTTCTTGCGATCCTCAAACCTCAGTCCTCCTGCTGGGGGTGAGTTCGGCAGGAACCACGAACATCGAACCTTGATCCTCGAATCTTCTCGATCCCCGAGCCCTCTCCCCTCAATCCTCGAGTCCGGAGTCTCCTGCTGAGGGCGAGTTCGACAGGGACCACGAGCATCGATCTTCGATCCCCGAGCATCCTCGAACCTCCTCGATCCCCGAGCCCCCTCCCCTCGATCCTCGAAACTCGATCATCCTGCTGAGGGCGAGCTCGACAGGGAAAAATCGGTCCTCGAACTTCCTGGGCTGTCGACCCCCGAGCCCCTTCCCATCCAGCCCCCAATCCTCAAGACCTGATCCTCCTGCTGAGGGCGAGTTCGACAGGGACAGCGAACGTCGAACCTCGATCCTCGAACCTCCTCGGCCCCCGATCCCCATTGGGGATCGAGGACTTGGCAAGCCTCTCCTCCCCTCGGCCCTCGCTCGTCGAACCTCGATCCTCCTGCTGAGGGCGACCAGACGTCCAAGAAAGCCTGCCAGAGAGAAGGAGGCGGAGGAGGAGGTGGAGGAAGAGGAGGAGGAGGATGAGGAGGAGGAGGAGGAGGAGGAGGAGGAGGAGGAGGAGGAGGAGGAGGAGGGGGAGGAGGGCGAGGAGGAGGAGGGGGAGGAGCCCGAGGAGCGCCGTGGAGGCCCAACAGGGCAACCAGACGCCCGAGAAAGCCTGCCGTCCTCGGCCCCGGAGGAGGAGCACGGGGTGCTTCCTGCCCGAGTGGCCTCCAGCGGTCGTTCGGGGCGATCCGGACACCCCTCCTCCTCCTCCTCCTCCTCCTCCTCCTCCTCCTCCTCCTCCTCCTCCTCCTCCTCCTCCTCCTCCTCCTCCTCCTCCTCGCTGTCAGAACGCATCCAGAGGCGAGAAGACTTCCAGTCGCAGCGCGAATTCCCGAAAGCCCTCGGAGCTCGAACCTCGGAAGGTCGAGTTCGACAGGGACCCGGACTTCAAGGCCGCTGCCCAGGCCAACGTCGTCGCGCTCCAGTCTGGCGACCCCTGGGCGCGCAGTGCCTGGCAGCGCATCTGCGACGCGAGCAGGCCGGCTCCTCCATCTCCAGGGGAGGCGGGAAGGAGGAGGAGGAGGAGGAGGAGGAGGAGGAGGAGGAGGAGGAGGAGGAGGAGGAGAAGGGAGGAGGAGGACGGAGGAGGAGCGAGGAGGAGCGAGGAGGAGCAGAAGAAGGAGGAGGAGGAGGATGACGACGGCAACCGAGAATCGATGATCGAGAACCAGAGTTGTTGAATGCTCTTGGGCATCTTTGGTCGGGGCGCCCTTGTCGCCGCGGCTGGACTGCTGTCGAAAGTTTTCCCAGAACGCACCCCATGAGACGTCCAGGGAGTCGACTTTGAAGGGGAGGAGGAGGAGGAGGAGGAGGAGGAGGAGGAGGAGGAGGAGGAGGAGGAGGAGGAAGATGAGGAAGATGAGGAAGATGAGGAAGACGAGGAAGGATCGAGGATCGAGGTCCCCTCCTCGTCCACCTTCAAGCCTTGAAGATGCGGGCACGATGAAGCGCCATCCTCCCCTCCCCAGCGGCCATCACCGCTGGGGGGGGGCGGAAGAAAAGTAGAAGACGCCTTCTCCTCCTCCTCCTCCTCCTCCTGCTCCCTCTTCCCCCCCTCTTCGTCCTCCGTCTCCTACATCCCATCCTCCACGGCAGGTCCGAGTTCAATGAGATCTACGGCCGGCTAGGCATCCGCGACCTCGAAGAGCGCGGAGAGTCCCTTCCCCGAGCCGCGCGCCTGCGCCGGCAACGGATGATTTCTCTTCAACCTCCACCTCCTCTGTCTTCTCCTCTGTCTCCTCCTCATCCTCCTACTCCTCCTCCTCCTCCTTCTCCTCCTCCTCCTACTCCTACTCATCCTCGTCCTCACCCTCCTTCTCCGCTTCCTCTGCCCAT
>CAUYUJ010014440.1:72500-87500 GCA_963575745.1 Prorocentrum cordatum | reverse complement strand
CGTCGCGAACTTTAGTCCGCGGGCGCTGGCGGGGCCTCCGCAGGCGCTGCCGAGTACGTCGGGCGTGGCCTGTTCGCGGCCGGTCGCGGCTGGCGCGGCGGGGCAGAGGTCCCGGGGCCCAGGGCGAGGTCTCGCTCAGGTCCGCGCGGAGCCTCACTCCGCTGGACTCACCAGCAGCCCTCGAAAGTGGCGACAATTTTGCAGATCGCAGCCCCCCAGGGACGGCGTGGTCTCGCTCAGGTCTGCGCGGTGCCTCACTCCGCTGGACCCACCAGCAGCCCTCGAAAGTGGCGACAATTTTGCAGATCGCAGCCCCCCAGGGACGGCGTGGTCTCGCTCAGGTCTGCGCGGTGCCTCACTCCGCTGGACCCACCAGCAGCGAAAGTGGCGAAAGTTTCGCAGATCGCAGCCCCCCAGGGACGGCGAGGCTCAGGTCTGCGCGGTGCCTCACTCCGCTGGACCCACCAGCAGCCCTCGAAAGTTCGCAGATCGCAGCCCCCCAGGGACGGCGTGGTCTCGCTCAGGTCTGCGCGGTGCCTCACTCCGCTGGACCCACCAGCAGCCCTCGAAAGTGGCGACAATTTTGCAGATCGCAGCCCCCCAGGGACGGCGTGGTCTCGCTCAGGTCTGCGCGGTGCCTCACTCCGCTGGACCAACCAGCAGCCCTCGAAAGTGGCGAAAGTTTCGCAGATCGCAGCCCCCCAGGGACGGCGTGGTCTCGCTCAGGTCTGCGCGGTGCCTCACTCCGCTGGACCCACCAGCAGCCCTCGAAAGTGGCGAAAGTTTCGCAGATCGCAGCCCCCCAGAGACGGCGAGGTCTCGATCAGGTCCGCGCGGTGCCTCACTCCGCTGGACCCACCAGCAGCCTTCGAAAGTGCCGACAATTTTGCAGATCGCAGCCCCCCAGGGACGGACGGCGTGGTCTCGCGCAGGTCCGCGCGGTGCCTCACTCTGCTGGACCCACCAGCAGCCCTCGAAAGTGGCGACAGTTTCACAGATCGCAGCCCCCCAGGATCGGCGAGGTCTCGCTCAGGTCCGCGCGGTGCCTTGTGAGCACCTGGGGGTCTGAGACGGTTGCGGATCTTGTGGCGCGGGGTATCAGCCTGGAGACTCGCCAGAGCAACGCGTGCATAATCTGACAGTTTCAGCGCTCGTTTTAAGGAAAAAAACAGCAGGTTAGTAATCCGATTGTTGCAGCGTTTGTTTGTCCAGCGGCTTTGAAACAATAGGAAAGCCAGTCATCGATCGCAATCGGGATTCGGTTGCGCGGGCTCGACGGGCGATGGAGAATGCATAACGCTCCTACAGAGCACAACCCCAGCGCCCCCAGCAGTCGCGCAGTGCATCGCATCTTGGGGCGGCTGGGAACAGGCTTCAATATTGCCAGCGGGCCCTACGCGCCCAGGATCATCACGTTCGAACGCGTTGAACTGCTAATGCGCTGCATGTTTCGTTTCAACATTGGGCCCCTTGTCATGGTGATGTATGAAGCCCCCGTGGTATGCAATTGGTGTATGATGGTGCCTTCGGGCTTCTAATGGAATCCCTTGCGTGCCTCTCGACCCGTATTGTTGCGTATAGGACACCTGATGGTTCATGGTTCTTCGCGTTTCTACATGCTTTTTGTGGGCCCCACCTTCATTCGGCATTCCCGCCCAGTCGTCCCACTGGCCCGCCGCTGGTTTCATGCGAGACGTAAGCACTCATATAAGTTTGCAGCGTCTCACTGTTTCCCAGGAGCTACAATGCATTCTCAGTTTGCCCCCCCTGGGCCCCCATTGGAGCGGAGGTTCTTTTCGTTGCGTCCGCAGGCCCCGCGCAGTCTCTGGAATGCGGTCTTGCATGATGTCACGCTCGGCGGCCTCAGGCCCAAGCGTGGCCCAGGAGGGGCCCGAGCCTTGGGCTGCCGCGGCCGGCCCTTTGGCGGCCGCGGGGCTTGGCGCCCTGGTAGCGGTTGTCAATGCGCGGCCCAAGCTGCGGCGCCGGAAAGTGCATTGCGCCGCAGTGCATGCACCCGCGTCGGGGCCTCCAGAATACCAGTGAAACGATAGGTTGTCACCATTGAGTTTATGAGATTAAGATGGCTATTCTGTATAGGCGTTTGCATTGCGCACGCGCGGATGCGCGCGCGCGAGCAACGAGGAAAATACATCGCGCCACAATGCATAATTCGAAGTCGAGGCCTCCAGAATATGAGTGGGACATTTGGTTTTCGCCATTTGGTTTTCAAGGTTAAGAGGGGCATTTTGTAAATGCGCTTGCATTGCTCGCGCGCGAACGCGCGCGCGCGCGAGCCACGGGGGAAGAACAGCGCGCCGCGGTGCATTCCCCCGCGTTTTAGGCCCCCCCATGGTTTTCATCATTCAGTTTTTCAAGTTAATATGGTTATTATGCATCAGTTGCCCGAACGTTTTTTTTGCCCTACGCGCGCCCGCGCGCGCGCAAAAGCAACTAGGAAATACACTGCACCACTGTGCATTTTTCGCCGTCGAGACCTCCAGACTACGAATGACATGATTCATTTTCAGCATTGACTTTTCGAGATGAAGATGGCTTTCCTGCAGAGGCGTTTGACTTGTGCGCGCGCGGGCAACGAGGAACTTATATTGCGCCACAATGCATTGCTGAGGCTTTCAGAACGCGAGTGCAACAATGGATTTTAACATTCAGCTTCTGAGCTTAAATAAGGTTCGTATTTGGCACGAGCTCATGCCTTGCGCACGCGCGCGCACGCTCGCGCGCGATCAACCAGGAAAGCACGCCGCGAGACAAAGGCGTCGTTCCACGTTGGGCCCCCGAGAACGCGAGGGATACACGCGGTTGTTTCTCCATCCAGCTTTTCGAAATGCAAATTGACATCGCGCGTGAAACTTTCGCATTGCGCGCGCGAGCAAAGGGGGGAGTGCGCTGGGCCACAGTGCAGGTTTCCACGTTGACGGCCTCCAGAGAACGAGTCCTCAGAGTAAAATGGCCATTCGGCATCGGTTGCCCGGGGGGGGGGGGGGGGGGGGGCGCCGCATTGCGCGCGCGCGGGCGCGCGCACGCGCGCGAGCAACGGTGAAAGGGCATTGCGCCACAATGCGTTCTTTCTCGCTGGGGCCCCAGAATACGAGTGGAACTATTGATTTTCGCCATTCCGTTTTTCTGAATGAAGATGGCCTTTTCGGCGCAGGTTATCGCGTTGCGCGCGTGAAGCGAGGAATCTGCATTGCGCCACAATGCATTCGTGTGCGCCTTGGCCTGCAGAATACACGTGGAGAAATTCGGAAATTTGCCACCGCTGTTCAATATTCGAATTTGAGATTGCGGTGTGGCTTCGGTTTCTGAGTCGCGCTCGCGCGGGCGCCAGCGCGCGCGCGCGCCCGCGCGCGCCCGCGCGCGCGGGCAAGGAGGAAAACGCATTGTGCGACAATGCAGTATTACACGCTGAGCCCCCCCAGGATACCAGTGGAATGTTTGGTTTTCGCCATTGGGTCCTCGAAATTAAGATGGCTATTCGGCATCAACTTCTGCGCTGCGCGCGCACGAGCGCGCGCGCATGAGCGCTGGCGCGCGCGCGCACGAGCGCTGAGGAACGCGCGTTGTATCGCAATGCATCATTCCACGTTGGGGCCAGTCAGACGATTGGTGAACACCATTTAGTTGTCGAGCTTAGGGTGGCCACGATGCATCGTCTCTTTCGCTGCGCGCACGCAGGCGCGCGAGCAGTAGGAGCAGCGCCTTGCATCGCGCTGCGCTCTGCTACGTTGGGGCCATGCGAACACGGGTGAAACATGTGGTGTTCACAGTTCAAGTTTCGCATTCAGGATGGCCGCTCGGCGCCGCTTGTTTTTGCGCGGCGCGCGCAGACGGGCAATGGGGACGTCGCATGTGTGTCGCAACGCAGCCTTTCCGCGTTTATGCCGTCAGAATGAGAGAAACAACAATAGGTTGTCGTCCCTAGATTTTCGTGCTTAACATTGCCATTCGGCAGTTAGTTTTGCGTCGCGCACACGGGAGCTGCGCGGTGCGCCGCGCGCCTGTCTCGCGCGGGGAGCGAGCGAGTGTGGGCCCGCAGTCGGCGGGGGCCCGCGTCTCGGCGTCAGCCGAGCCATGTCTGCTGATTGCAGCTCGCGGGCGCGCATTCGCGCAGGGAGCTATTGGGCGCGCGCGCTCTCGGCCGTGCGAACCCGCATCCGGCGGGGCCAGCGGCGCCTGCGTGCCGCGATCAACCTAGAGCCCAGGGCGTACCCCTTTCGCGCCCTGCGTCAATTCCCAACTTAACGGCCCGCCCGCCGCCCGCACATGCGTTCGGGGCAGACCTGCTCGGGATAGCAACACGTGCGTTTTGGAGGGGGCGTCGCCGCGCCCGCCAGCGTCACTGTTTGTTCGTGATCGAGAAGGCGCGGTCTTGCGCTGGTCGCTCTTGGGGCCGCCAGCGCACGCCACGTTGCTTCCGAGCCCGGGCCCGCAGTTGCCGCGGCCGCGGCGGGCAATGCATTGGGGCTGGGGGGCGGCGAGGGGGGAGGGGCGGCTGGGGGGCGGCGAGGGGGGAGGGGCCGAGCTGGCAGAGTGGCCGAGGCTACGGGGTGCTCGGCAGACCGCGCGCTGCCCGAGCTCCGTCCGAGCCGGGAGGATGGCCGAGGTGCGGGGGGGGGGCCGGCAGACCGCGCAGCGCCCCAGGTCCATCCGAGCTGGGAGGATGGCCGAGGTGCAGGGGGGGGCCGCCAGACCGCGCATTGCCCCAGGTCCATCCGAGCGGGGAGGATGGCCGAGGTGCAGGGGGGGGCCGCCAGACCGCGCATTACCCCAGGCCCATCCGAGCCGGGGGGATGACCGAGGTGCGGGGGGGGGGGGGGGCGCAAGACCGCGCATTACCCAGGCCCATCCGAGCCGGGGGGATGGCCGAGGTGCGGGGGGGGGCCGCCAGACCGCGCATTACCCCAGGTCGCTCGCTTGCAACGTTCTCTGAATCGTCGGCTTGGTGGATGGCCGAGGAGGGCTCGAAGACGGAGAGGACGAACGTGGGATGAGGGGCGAAGGAGGAGGGAGAAAGAGGGGGGGACGAAGGGAGGATGATGGCGATGATGCGGACGAGGAGGAGGCAAGACGAGAGCGTTGAAGGATGATGACGTGAACGAGAGCGGGGGTGAGGACGAGGACGAGGTTGACGACGTGGGCGAAGACCAGGGTGGCGCGACGTCCTGGTCGGAAAAAAGGCCCCGATTGGAGGAGGGGAGGGGCTACGGGTCATGACGGCACAGAGGTAACAGCAAATTCTCTATTTTTATAAGAATAATAATAATAATAATAATAAGAATAATATTAGTAATAATAATAATAATACTAATAATAATAATAACACTAATAATAATAATAATAATCCCCCAAAAAAATAACAATGGCTGGGCCGAGGGCAGGGGCGGCCTCGAATCCAATCTACTTCATCTGCCTTCCTACTTCATGTTTCTACCTACTTCTTCCGACCGCCCTGTGCTTTTGTTTGTTTTCGCTTGTCCGTCGGCTCCACTTTTCTCCCCAGGCCCCTCCGCGGGCGCTGGAGCGGCCGGGCCGTCGTAAGACACTGCCGGCGGACTCAGCTGCTACTCTCTTAATTTATTTGGGCCCCGGCTCAGCTTGAAATTGTCTTGTCTCTTGGATCTCTTAATACTGGCCGGGGGTGTACTCCGCCTCATTCCCAAACGCCTCAGTCCTCGCCGCTCCCGTCATGTAACGCATAGAAGAGGTACGCAAGTCCGGTTCGCAAGTCTTCCCGAGCGCAGGAGGTCTCTGAATCCACAGCGGCCGCTGCTGGTTTCCAAGCAGTTGTTTGCACCGCGACACTGTCGCCCTCGGTTTTTGTTTCCCCCTTCCCCCTGCTCCTCGAGTTCGAGATGCGCATGGGCGTGCCAGGCATTGCGGCGGGCGCCGTCTAATCCGCATCCTGGGCACGCCAGGCATTCCAGACATAATAGGCATACTGGGCATGGAAGTGGGCATGCCAGGCACTGCAGCCGGCGCTCGACGTGCTCCTGTCGCTCACGTGAGGCGCTGAAGCGCCGCCCCGCCGCCCGCCAGCGGGCCAGGGCCTCTCGTGGTGTCGCGCTCGTTCGCTCCTGCCCTCCTCGGCCTCCTCGCTCCCCGCAGGCGCCCCTCATCGTCCAGAAGGCCGACGGCGGCTTCGGATACGACTCCACCGACTGCGCCGCGGTGCTGCACAGGCTGAAGGACCGGAGGGCAACGAGGGGAAGAGAAAGGCAGGGGAGGAGGGGGGGGGGGGGGGAGGGGGAGGGAGCAAGAGGAGGGGGGGAGGGGGAGAGGGAGAGGGACGGGGAAGGAGGGGGCAGCGGGGGAGCAGGAAGATGAGGAGGAGGACCAGTGTCAACCCAAGGCGCACCAACGATATTGCAATAGACCCTCCCTCCAAGTTCCCTGTTCGTGGGCCCCTACAAGGGTGTACCTTCATTGCGGGAAGAATCGGTCTGAGAAACTTCAACCGTGCCAAAAGACCACTCCTGGGACTTCAGCGCCGCGAGTCAACGTGAATGCGTCCTGACAATCCTCAAGCGTGCCAAGATGCCCTTCTTGGGACATCAACACCGCGAATCAAAGCGACTGCGGCGTCCTGGCAATCCAACCAAAGCCAGAATGCCATTCCTGCGACTTCAAGCATACAAGTGTATGGAACTGCTGCAAACTGTCAAGGCGAATCTGCGCGGCGCTAAGGCGAGATCCACATGTTGAAAAGGATTCGCCCTCCATATTTGAAACGGTTGAAAGCTTGTACGACGAATGTGCGCGGTGCGAAGGCGAGAGCCACATGTTGAAAGCGGCCCGCCCTCCATCGTTGAAGTGGTTCAAAACTTATACGACGAATGTGCGCGGGACTACGTCGATAGCTACAGTTTGAAAGCGGCCCGCTCGCCATCCGTGAAATTGTTGCAAATTTGCGAGGTGAACGCTTGCAGCGCTAAGGAGAGAACCACAGTTGGAAAACGGCCCGCCCTCCACATATAGAATTGCTGTAAACCTTCAAGACGATTGTGCGCGGCACTAAAGCGAGAGCCACCTTTTAAGCACGGCCCGCCCCTCATCCGTGAAGCTGTTTCATTGTGGTGCCAAGTCGAGCGCTACATGTTGAAAGCGGCCCGCCCTCCATCCGTGAACTTGTTGCGAACGTTT
Organism: Prorocentrum cordatum; assembly: GCA_963575745.1. Lineage (NCBI taxonomy): Eukaryota > Dinophyceae > Prorocentrales > Prorocentraceae > Prorocentrum > Prorocentrum cordatum. Next base: position 80,339 of record CAUYUJ010014440.1, on the reverse strand, counting down.
AAGACGAATGTGCGCGGCGCGAAGGCGAGAGCCACAGTTTGAAAACGGCCCGCCCTCTGCGCGGCGCGAAGGCAAGAGCCACATAAAAAAAAAACGGCCCGCCCCTCACCCGTGGGCGACGTCTAGGGCGAATCGCCCGCCCCGCCCTACCAACACGTCCGGGGGCGCGACAGGGAGCAGCTATGTATCAGGAACAGGGATGGGGGAGGAGGAGGAGGAGGAGGAGGAGGAGGAGGAGGAGGAGGAGGAGGAGGAGGAACCGGAGGCGGGGCAGTCTTCTCCAAGCAGCCCGCTTAAAGCATAGCGCATCGTAATTGTGATCCTGCCACCCTTGCAGCGCCCGCTCGGCGCCGCACTGCTCTGTCTACAGTTGCGACGCACCTCGATGCCCTTGCGGGCTGCTCCACGTTCCCCTTTCTCTTCGCCCTTCTTTTGTCCGCAGCTTATGGTGTGCACTGCCTGATCTTGTATGTAATTCGGACGCGATCCGAGGTTTGTTCTTCTGGGGCGCGTTGGGACGCTCGGGCGCTTCGTTCGCCAAACTCCGAGCAACTTAACATGCAGGACGAGCAGGGTGAGTGGCGATCAGGGATGGGGGAGGAGGAGTTGGTAGTAGCGCTGGAGAGGGAGGGCAGTGCAAATCCCCCAGTGCTTTAAGCTGGCGCAGTTTGATTTGGCACACCCGCACAGCTCAGCTCCTGTCAGCTCAGTTCATTTTACCCTTGGGCAAAGTTCTGCTCAACATGATTGCTTGGTTCGTGTTGCTATGTTTTGTTTCGTGCGTTCCGCAAGCATACGAAAAGCCAATTGCTGAAACACATTTCAGACTGAGTTGGGCCAAGCTAGTGGCTCAAGTCAGCTTGGTGGCTCAGCTCGACATCGGCTGAGTGCAGTTCGTCTCAGCGTGATGTAAGATCAAGTGCTATTCCAGTGGCAGCTTCGGTTTAACGTAAGCCTGGTTCGAGCACAGGCTATGCCTCCCGATGCGTCTGCAGCGCAAGTTCGATTCGCGGTTGTAGCTGTGGCGTCTTCCTCCTTCTCATCGCTTCCATCGTTGCCCTCCTCCCCTCCGCTTGTTCCCGAGCGAATGTTCCCCCTCCTTGCCCTTTCTCCTTTCTCCGGTGCCTCGCCCTCCACTCCGCACCCGCATCCACACTCATCAACCTTTTCTCTTCTCTTCTCCTCCTCCGCTTCATCTCCTCCTCTTCCCTATGCCCATCCTTCACCACCCACCAAACCACCCCAACCCAACCCGAAGGCTCAGATTTACCCTCGATTTCTAGTGGGGGGGGGGTCCGGGAACGTCGAAAAAACACGTATGGAACCCTTACCCCCCCCCACCCGAAATTCGGGCCTTCGGGTTGGGTTGGGGTGGTCTGGTAGGTAGCCCATCCTCCTCCCCTTCTCCTGCTCCTCTGCCCCCGGAAGGAGGAGAGGGCGGAGCGCGTCGTCTACGTGATCGACAACGGGCAGGAGCGCGGCGCGGGCGTCGGCCGTCGATCCCACGCTCCCCGTGCGCTGCGCCCGCCTCCCGCGCGCGGCGGAGGAGGAGGGGCCAAAGGAGGAGAGGAAGGAAAGGGAGGAGTAAGAACAGACTGGAGGAGGAGGAGGAGGAGCAGGAGGAGGAGGAGCAGGAAGCATCAGAAAGGAGGAGGGGGGAGGGATGCAGTAGGAGGGCGGGGGGGATGACAAGTATGATGATGATGATGATGATGATGATGATGATGATGATGATGATGATGATGATGATGATGATGATGATGATGATGATGATGACGAGGAATGGAATGGAATGGAATGGAATGGTCAAATCGCGAAGCGAAAACTAATTCAGACTGCCTCCACTCAGAAGACGAAGAAGCCGTGTACAACTGGCACTGGTGGAAGATGTAGAGGAGGATGAACGCAAATGCAGTGAATTGAAAGGAAATCCCCTTCACCAGAGCTTTCACACAGGAACCCAGCAAATACAAATTGACCACTGCCGCCAACTGAGGAAAAGACAAATTATGTACTGAAGCAAGCCACCAGAGACAACGGCCAAACTGAAAAGACGAGCGCCTAAGCTGAAATGAAATCGGCTCTATGAGGCCCTACCGTAGAACACCGGGCAACCTCGCGAGAGATCGCTTCATCCACACACAGCCTCGCCACTGGTCACCAGAAAGGTAGCACCTCCAACAGCATGAGCTCCAGACCCTGCAAAAGAAAGTACGCCCAGGCCGAGGGGTGAAGGACTTAGATGGGCTCGCAGCCCCCGTGCCTCCAGCCCAACCCACTGCCTGAGACGGAACTTCACGTAGCCGAAGAGGTACGCCCAGGCCGAGGGGTGAAGGGCTTAGATGGGCTCGAAGCCCGCGTGCCTCCAACCCAACCCTCGGCCTGGGACTGACGTTGAAATTGATGTTCAGAAGAACCCAAAACACCAATCTTGCAAAACTCGTCGACCGAAAACTTTGCACTGTACTAGCCAACCGCCCGAATGTAACAACTGTTGTGTCGCAGTCAAGCGGTGCCCCTCAAGCACCACGGGGAGGTTCAGTGCAGGACAGGGAGCTTGCCAAGATGAGCCAAAAAATGGTTCTACTGCGCTCCGCGCCCCTGAGCTTGAGATGATGATGACGAGGAGGAGGAGGAGGAGGAGGAGGAGGAAACGGGGAGGATGAGGGGGGGAGAGGGGGAAGGAGAAGGAGGGGACAGCAGGAAAGGGAGCCTGTAGAGGTGGAGATGGATGAGCTAGAGAGAAAGATGAGGATGAGGAGAAGGTAGACGAGGAGGAGGAAGAGGAGAAGGAGGAGGAGGAGTACGAGTACGAGGATCACAAGGGACAGTCTACAGAGCGGCAGAGGAGGGAGGAGGAGGAGGAGGAAGAGGGGAAGGGGGATTGGGAGGAATAAACGGGAGAGGGGGAAGAAGGGGGAGGACGAGGGGATGTCTATGGCCAAGGCTCTGAAAACAAGCATGTTGGCAAGTTTGCGGCCCTGGGTTCCTTCGAGTTTGGCTTGTCGATTTGTCGACGCCACGATCCTGGTCTCTCTGGATATGGCATGCCGGCCCTTGAGGTCCTGCGACGTCTTGTTCGCGCTCTTGTTCACGCGGCATTGTCCAACAAATCAGCGAACGCGACGGTTCCGCAGGATAGTTCGGACAAGGGCAAGGCGAGTGACGTTTGCTGGAGCTGTTCCAGACCCCTGTCAAGTCATGTCGCTCTCGCTCGCCGTGGTGCTTGACTACAGCAGTTGCACGGGCATTGCCGCACGCGTGCGGGTGCCCACTTGTTCCATCTCGCCCTATTTGAGCTCTCGTATAGCCCCTCTGCATATGTCCCGGTCTTTGTCTGGAGATCCCTGCTGCCGCGTGCAAGACCCAGAGCGGGCAGGTAACGAGACCGGGAGAGCAAGTGCGGCCCTGTCGCGTTTCCCGTCGCCAGCGAGTACGACGGCAAGCGCTTTCACGGTCCACTGAATCTGCGTGTGAGTTTCAAGCAAATGTGGCTTCAGCTTGACTCGATCGCCCGACACATTAGTCTCTTCTCCACCTCGTCCTCTTGCCCCCTCCCCCCACCCACCTTCGATCCCCCAGCCCAAGACCTGCAATGTCGCGACTGTTTCGGGCCACGGGCCCGTGGAACTCGCAACCCCATCCCTAGGACCATTGTTTCCTCGCGGGCCGACTTTGCCGTGCTGGGGCCCTAAGCGGACTTCCGGAAACCCAGAACTCAGATGCATTAACCAGCCTCGCCATCCTCTTTCCTCCTCCCTCCTCCTGTCCCCTACTACTCCTCCATCCTCCCTCATCCTCCTTACCCTCCCATCTCCTTCTCCTTCTCCTCCTCCTCCTTCTCCTCCTCCTCCTCATCCGCCTCATCTTCCTCCTCTCTTCCTCCTCCTCTCGTCTGCTCCTCCTTCTCCTTCCTCTACCTCTTCCTGCCCGCTCCGCCACAGTGCTGCTTCCCCTCATGGGCAGGAGTCGCACATGAGGATGGTGTTCGACGTCGCCGAGAGAGCAGGGTGGCTTGGTGGCAGACGGCTTGACTTCATGGGCTTCGGCCTGGTGCAGGGCGAGGACGGTAAGAAATTCAAGACCAGGTGCGATGGGGGGGGCAGGAGAAGAGGGAGCAGGGGGGGGAGAGGGAGGAGTGTTAGTGGTCAGAAGCTCTACAAGTAGGTCCAAGGAATTCGACGGGCAACGAGGCAGGAGGGAGAGGAGAAGGAGGAGGAGGATAAACATAAAGAGCAAGATAAATATAAAATATATTAATCATGATGTGGGCGCTGAGGAGGAAGGAGGGAAGAGGAGGATGAGGACAGGGACGGCAAGAGGGTCAAGACGGGGTTTGATGGAGGAACAGGAGGGACACGAAAGAGCGAAAGAGGCGCAGGAAGAAGGATCGTGAGGTACCAGGGGATTGAGGATAAATAAGAGGGAGGGCACGGACGGCAAGAGCACCGGGTGTGAGAGGATAGCAGTAGGAACCCAAATGCGGAGCAGGTCGTACGAGCAGGGGGCCTGAGGAGGAACAAGGAGAAAGGATGAGGTGGAGGAGGACGAGAAGGACGAGGAGGAGAGCAAGGGTGTCGATCAAATCGTGGGCAGACCCAAGTGGGGCAGAAGGAGCGGGAAGGAGAGACGGAAAGGAAGGAGGAGGAGGAGGACTGGCGAGGATTACAAGCAGTTCAAGATCAGGTCCCCGTCTGTTTCCCATATACCTCGCGCATCGAAGCCATTGGTCGGGGCGACGGCGCTAATTCAAGATTATCAGGGAGGAAGAGGGGGAGGAGTAGGAGGAGGACGAGGACGAGGACGAGGAACTGAAATGTAGAGGAAGAGGGGAGGGGGTAGAAGGACCAGGATCAGAAAAAGGCGGAGGGCAGGAGGGCATTGAGGAGGAGAGGGAAGGAGAGGAGGAGGAAGGAGGAGGGAGGAGGAGGAGGAGGAGGAGGAGGAGGAGGAGGAGGAGGAGGAGGAGGAGGAGGAGGAGGAGGAGGAGGAGGAGGAGGAGGAGGAGGGGGAGGGGGGGGAGGGGGGGAGGTGGAGGGGGGAGGGGGAGGAGAGGGAGGAGGAGGGAGGAGGAGGAGGAGGAGGAGGAGGAGGAGGAAAGGGAGGAGGTGGAGGAGGAGGAGGAGGAGGAGGAGGAGGAGGAGGAGGAGGAGGAGGAGAGGAGGAGGAGGAGGAGGAGAAGGGAGAAGGAGGAGGAGAAGGAAGAACAGAAGGTATGTAGATCGTGTAGGAGGAAGAGGGCCAATAGCAGGCAAGCCGGGCTGGCGCCATGCCGTTCAAGGTCAGACGCTTTCTTAGGGGTCCCTTCGGCCTCATGGCCCCACAGGTTAACAGCCCACGGGCTCGAATTTCGAACCGACCTTGAGGCCGAGAGACCGTGGGGACCATCGAGAAATGATATTGATCAAAGTCGATTGGAATGTCGGATTCACGCTTTCTACTCGCGCACCAGACCGCTAGGAGCTCATTTATTTGAACCTATCGGCACAGCTTCGTGCTGGGTTGAAGGCATAGTAAGAGGCACGAAGCGATTGAGGGGTGTGCCGAAATGAGCTCGGGGACGCCATGCGGTCGCGCCCGCAGGGATCGTAAGTGGAGCTCATGAAAGGGCACGCTACGGGCGAGGGTTTGCCAAGATGGGCCCGGGGACGCCATGCGGTCGCGCTCACTGAGACCACAGGGGGGGCTTCGTATGTCCCCAAGGGGCGCGATACGCGCGAGGGGTGTTCCGGAATATGCTCGTGGACGCCATGCGGTCGCGCCCATCGAGGCCGTCCGTGGTGCACCCCGAGGGGGCGCGACAGGTGTGAGGGGCGTACTGGCATGAACTCGTGGACGCCATTCGGGCGCGCCCGGTGGCTCCTTATGGTGTGCTCCCTAATGGGCACGAGACGTGCGAGGGCGTACCGAAACGGGCTCGGGGACGCCATGCGGTCGCGCCCGCTGAGGCCCTGAGTGCGTCTCCCTGTGGGACAACGGCATGTTTTTGGGACGACGTTGATCGACCGATGATGCCAAAGCTGATGGTAAGGTTGTGACGACGCTGACGATGACGAGGGGGAAGAGGAGAGGAAGGGGGGACGCAGGAGATAAGAGAGACACGCGGCGTTGCAGATTCAAACCGAGGAGCCAGAGCCACAGGGCGGTTTGGGAAAATGTGTTTGCCGTTTGATGTTGGCTTTCCCACTGCATGTGCAGCGTGACGAAGCAGCGCTGGCAAGTGTTGTTGCGCTTTTCGCGCAGTGCATGGCCGATCGTTGACATGCTGTGTAGATCCCTTTGTTCAAGATAGCGCTCACGTCTGAAATGATTGGGCTGAATGCCAAACTGCGCTGTGCACAACTGACATGCTGATCACTTCGCTGTTTCTTCACGCAACCAATATAAGCGCGGTGCTGCGCAGCCACGCGAACAATGTTAGCAATGCGCCCTTCGAAGGACATGGCAGGACTTGGTTCTCGTGCTCTCAATGTGCACCACTCCCGCAGTGATTTGTTTGACGTCCCCATTGGAGGTGGAGCGCGTCGAAGCAAAGTTGTTTGCATATGTTTTTTTGCGCATTTCGTAGATTCAGCGCCAGAACGCTGACAGGTCTGACGTTTTGTGTGTGAACACAGCCTCATTGGTGTAGAATAGCTGATTACTTGAAGCCAACATTAAGTATGTGTTTCCCACGTGCTGATGTTGTTCTCACGCCGCCGGAGTGCGCGCAGCGATGCCTAGCCATTCACGTCATGTTTCCGATCCGAGCCGTATACGAGAAAAGGTGTTATTATATTAGTTGTGTGTTGCGTGTGTGTTCTGCTGGCGCCTATCTACTTATATACATATATATAAGTATATATAGCATGTTACGAGTACTGTTGTTAGTGACAGCTCGCCGATTGTCCTTGTCATCGCACCCCCTTTCCCCATTCGCCCCGTTTATCCCTTGCTCTTTCTGTCCAGCATGTTCCCCACTGCTGGTTGGTTTGAAACTCCCTTGCGCACGTGCAGCGCGGCGAAGCAGAACGCCCAGCTTGTTTTCTGCATCTCGCGATGTAAGCAGCAGCATGCTTGCGGCTCGCATATATCCAGCGTCCCGAAACGAACGTTTCTTTCTTACAAATCCGCGGCCCCAGGGGTCCCGACCGCTTCCCCAGGGAAAGTTGTTCGCCCTGGATCTGTTTCTGATTCCCCTGGGGCACGAGAACGGCCCTTTAGGACCGAAGTCTGAGAAAACCGAGGGTGGAAAGCAAGTAGCGTGGCGAAGAACCCAATTCATTATCAGAAAACAGGCCGCCTGAATATGGCCTCAACGTGCTTGACTGAATCATTGGCGGTCGCCACATCCTGATTCGGTCGAGCACCCACGGCAAAACATTCACTATTCATGGGGCATTCAACGAATACTCCTGCCCAGCCATTCGTATCGGGCACCCACTATTCATTATGCAAGTGTGAGCAGGCCCAGTCAGCACAAGAGAAGCCTTGGGGGGGCCTGCGGCACCCAGGAAAAGCATCGCCAAGAAGTCCAACCACGCTTGACGTCTTCACGCACGCACGTGCACGACGCCGTGCGAAGGCACCCACTGGGGCCATAGGTGGAGCTCCCTGGGTGACAGGGAACGCGTGAGCGGTGTGCCGAAATGGACGCGGGGACGCCATGCGAACGCACCCGCTGGGGCCACAGGTAGCGTTCGCTGGGAGGCAGGAGACGTGTGAGAGGTGTTCCGAAAGGGGCCCAGCGGCGCCATGCGGACGCGCTCGCTGCGGCCCTCGGTGGAACTCCCTGGGAGCAGGAAACGTGTGAGGGGTGTGCCGAAACGGTCGCGGCGGCGCCATGCGGACGTGGAGCTC
>CAUYUJ010014440.1:65000-67500 GCA_963575745.1 Prorocentrum cordatum | reverse complement strand
GTTCCCGTCTTCCAATCAGAGAATGATTTTTTACATTGGGCTGTTTCGCCATTGGATTTGGGAGTTCAACTTCGCTCGCGTTGTCTAAAACATATCAGCGGCATGCCGCCGCCGCACGCGCGCGCGCTGGCGATTGACATTTGTGCATTTTGTGTCGCACATCCACACGGGGATGTTCCCATCTTCCGATCAGGGAATGATTTTTACATTGGGTTTTCGCCATTGGGTTTTGGAGCTCAACATGGCTCCCGTTGTATAACAAACCTATCAGCGGCATGCCGCCGCCGCGCGCGCTGGGGATTGGCATTCGTGCACGCAGTGTCGCATTTCCAAATGGGGATGTCCCCGTCTTCCGATCAGGGAATGTTTTTTTGCATTGGGTGTTTTTTTTGCCATTGGGTCTTGAATTTCAACAGCGCTCCCATTTTATCAAATCTATCAGCGGCATGCCGCCGCCGCGCGCGCGCTGGCGATTGGCATGTTTGTATTCAGTGTCGAATGTCCACATGGGGATGTTCCCGTCTTCCGACCAGAAAATATGTTTTACCATGGTTTTTCGCAATTGGATCCTGGAGTGCAACATCGCTCCCGTTGCATAAAATCTATCAGCGGCATGCCGCCGCCGCGCGCGCGCACGCGCTGGCATTTTTGCACTCCGTGCCGTATATCCGCATGAGGATGTTCCCGTCTTCCGATGAGAGAATGAATTCTTACATTGGGTTTTCGCCATTGGGCTTGGGAGATCAAATTTCGTCCCGTTGGGTAAAAATATCAGCGGCGCGCCGCCGCCGCGCGAGCGCGAGTTTTCGCCCCGCTGCATAAAATCTCTCAGCGGCACGCCGCGCCGCGCGCGCGCGCTGGCGCTGGGCATGTTTGTTTTCAGTGCCGCATATCCACATGAGGATGTTCCGTTTTCCGATCAGAGAATGGGTTTTTACATTGGGTTTTCGCAATTGGATTTGGGAGTTCAACCTCGCGCCCGTTGCCTAAAACCTGCCAGCGGCATGCCGCCGCGCGCGCGCGCGTTCGCGCTGGCGATTGGCATTGTGTTTTGCATTCAGTGTCGCATATCCCACGCGAGGATGTCCCCGTCTTCCGATCAGATAATGAATTGCTGCATTTGGTTTCTGCCACTTGGGTTTTGGAGTTCAACATGGCTCCCGTTGTATAAAGTCTGCCATCGGCATGCCGCCGCCGCGCGCAAGGCAGTTTTGCATCCAGTGCCGTTTGTCCACATGGGCATGCTCCCGTCTTCCGATCAGGGTGAATTTTTACAATGTGTTTTAACCATTGGGTTTTGGAGTGCAACGTCGCTCCCGTTGTGTAAAATCTATCAGCGGCATGCCGCCGCCGCGCGCACGCGCGCGCGCGCCCGCTCGTTTGCGATTGGCATTTGCGCATTCAGCGCCGCATGTTCCAGATTTCGTTATAGAGGGGGGGGGGTCATTTCGGGGGGGGTCTCTTCCAGGCGATCTTGGAGGGCCTGGGGGGGGGGGGGTTGGGGACGATGTTTTGGAGGGTTCTCCCACGGGGGGGGGTCTGAAATGGCTTATCTTGGAGGGTCCAGAACCCCCTCCCTTTTCTCGCGAAGTCAGGGGTATCCACATGAGGATGTTCCCGTCTTCCGATCAGAAATGGATTTTTACATTGGGCTTCCGCCTTCGGGTTTGGGAGTTCAACATGGCTCCCGTTGTATAGAAAACTATCAGTGGCATGCCGCCGCCGCGCGCGCGTTGGCGATTGGTATTCGTGCATCCAGTGTCGCATATCCACATGGGGATGTCCCCGTCTCCCGATCAGAGAATGCATGTTTACGTGTTTTTTTTTTTTTTTTTTTTTTTTTTTTTTGCCATTGGGTTTTGGAGTGCAACATCGCCCCCGTTGTATCAAATCTATCAGCGGCATGCCGCCGCCGCGCGCGCGCTCCTTGGCAATTGGCAGTTTTGCATTCAGCGTCGTATGTCCACATGGTGGTGTTCCCGTTTTCCGATCATAGAATGATTTGTTTCATTGTTTTTTCGCCGTTGGGGGGGGGGGGATCAAATTTCGTCCCGTTGTATAAAATCTATCAGCGGCATGCCGCCGCCGCGCGCGCGCGAAACTTCGTCCCGTTGCATATAAATCTATCAGCGGCATGCCGCCGCCGCGCGCGCGCTGGCGTTTGGCATGTTTGCATCCAGTGTCGTATATCCACATTGGGATGTTCCCGCCTTCTGATCAGATAATGAATTTTACATTGGGTTTTCGCAATTGGGTTTTGGAGTTAAACATCGCCCACGTTGTATCAAATCTACCAGCGGCATGCCGCACTTGCGCATTCAGTGCCGCTTCGCAACCCAGACAGGGCGCGCGGTGCGCAGGGAGTGGTCCCTGAGCGCAGTCTCTATCCACGCTGGGGTCGCAGGGCGTGGCAGGCGTGGCCTGGCGCCGAGGGGGGGGGGTGCGCAGGAATTTGCCCCTGCACGCAGGGCGCCAGGGCGATCGCGGCGGCGTCTCCAGC
>CAUYUJ010014440.1:25000-60000 GCA_963575745.1 Prorocentrum cordatum | reverse complement strand
GCCGGGCCCCGAGGGAATGGGTAGCTCAAGCCCCCCTGGCGCGCGGGGCAAGCCCTGGGCCGGGACCCCCCCCCCCCCCGACCCAGCCCCGCGCCGCGGAAGGGAAGGGGGGCGCCGCCGGCAGGGGCGGGGAGGGGGCCCGCGACGAGCCCCGGCGAGACCCGAGAGGTGACATACATGGCAGAGGGGCGGGCGGGCGTCAGGGTTCGACCCGAAGCGCCCGCCCACCAGCAGCCCGGACCGAAGGACTCCCCCAGCGGACCGCTGGGGTGGGGGGGGGAGCGAGAGGGGCGGTCCCCGCAGGGAGAGGCCCCCTCGCTGGCCCCTGCGCTTCTTCGGGGCACGCGACCCCCTCGGGCGCTCAGGTCGAATGACACTTGTGGGAGCTGGCAGGGAGAACAAGCCGAATGCGCACGCTCCGCCGTCGGTCTGGCCTCGCCCCACAGCGGGGTTCCCCTGGCCGAGGCGGGGCCCCGCCCGGAGGGGAATGCTTGGCGGGGGGGAGCTCGCAGTGCCCGGAGGCGGTGGGGGGCCATTCTCGAGGATCGGGGAACTTCCCAGGCGTGGACGTTCATCAACGTCTTGGCCCTGCTGGACTGGCTGGCATACCTGGCCATTGGATCTTCCTGGACGTCGGCCGTGGACTCGCTGTCCAGTTCTGCGCCTCCGCGGCCCTCGTCCTGCACGTCGCCCCGGGCGGATACTTCATCGACGGGCATATCCCGCGCCCGCTCTGATACCGCTACGGGTGGGCACCGAGGAATTCACACCTGCGCACATGGGTCAGAGAAGTTCACACCTGCGTACATGGGTCACAGTGGTGGAGGATGATGAACTGGACTGGCGGGGGCCAAGCGGGCGGTCTGTCGACGACGACTTCTACAGGGGTGCGATCTGGGCGCGGGGGGGCCAACCCCCCTGCGCGCCCGACCACCTGGTGGCCGAGATCGAAGGGGAACGGGCGCGGCTGGACCAGGGGCTCCGCGATGCCGCGCGAAGCGCCGCGGCCAGAACTTCCCTTACCACTGCTGGGGCATGGCGCAGGCGTCGGGGGGCCGAAGGCGCGCTATGCACGGAGCCCGGGAGGGGCAGGCGGTCGGCCGCGCCCCCCAGGAGGGCACGGAGCCCGACCCCAGACCACCCCAGCCGGGCGCAACCCGCGAGGCCCCCCCGCCTCAAGCACGCGCGGGGGAGCCACCCGCGGAAATTGGGGAGGAGAAGCGAGGAAGGGCCCCGACGGTTGGGGGGGGGAGCTGAAGCAGGGAGGGAGGATGTATGGGAGGAGGGAGTGGGGAAGCCGAGGAGGGAGGAGGAGGAGGAGGAGGAGAAGGAGGAAAAGGAGGAGGAAGAAGGAGGACCGGCAAAGAGGAAGGAGAAAGGAATATGTGGAGTTGGTTTACTGGTGTATTGGTTGATTGGTGCATGAAGGTGGAGGTGCGTTTGGACCCCTCCCTGCAGCCGTCTTCGTTGGCCGAGGGGCTGCAAGGAGGCCCTCGGCCCCCTCCATTGGCTATTGACGCCGGAAAGTATGGGTGTATTGGTGTATTGGTGGGAGAGGGCGACCCCAGCGGCCCCTATGATGGCAGCCGCAGGGGTGTGAGGCCTATGATGGTCCTCACTGGTGAGGCCTATGATGGTCCTCACCGGGGTGGGGGTGGGGGAAGAGGGCAGAAAGTCGAAGCGGATTTCCGGCAGCAACGTCCTGGGGGGATACCTGAAAAGAGGACTTAAAAACAACGTCTGTCCTCCGCCTATGTTCCAGAGGAGCCCCGTTCAAAAAGCAGAGGCAGAGAAAGAGGGAAAGAAGAGAGAGGGAGAGAGGGAGAGAGAGAGAGAGAGAGGCAGAGAGAGGCAGAGAGAGAGAGGGAGAGAAGAGAGAGAGGGAGAGAAGAGAGAGAGAGGGAGAGAGGGAGAGAGAGAAGAGAGAAAGGCAGAGACGAGGACAGATGTGCACGCCTCGGGGGGGGTCGGCCCCCGGGCTCGGAATATACGAAATACACAGATTTCGTATCACAAGGTAGCTGGCAGCGAAGCTGCATCATGGCACCCCGGGAGCGTGCAGCGGCAGGGATGCACCACCTGGAGTGCGAAAGCGAAACGTGGTGACGTTAACCCGGCCGAAGCCCGGTGACCAGAGGAGGCCCCCAGAGGCCGACAAGGGTTACAGGCCGGAGGTATCCACAACTTGTATCCCCGTGGGCGCGATTTATTTTCTCCGCCGGCACGGATGGACTGGTACACCCAAAAGCACGGAGATTCGACAGCGGATAGGCCGGTACACCCACCAAAAAAAACATGGATGGATCGGTACACCCAAAGGCACTTATTGGCTTTATCCCATGGGGTGGAATACCCGCAGGGGCATACACCCATAGCCCACGACACACACCACAGAGACACACACACACACACACACACACGCACACAGAGACACACACACACACACACACACACACGCACACACACGACCACGCCCCCCGGGGGCACACGACGAAAAAGACACAGCAAGAAGAGGACGCCTCGAACCTCGGAGCTGCGGCCAAAAGTCCTGACAGGGGCACCTGAAACGGGAAACCTGAAAGAGGAAAGCGGCCTGACCGGGGGACCTGAAGCCGAAGGAAAGCGACAGGGGGGGACGATCCAAGGCGGCCCCTGGACAGCTCTCGGCGAGGGCCGCTGCTCCGGACGTGTAGATTGGACGGCGGCTATGCCCATCCTTGGAGAAAGGCGGGGGGGGGGGAGGAGGAGGGGAGTGGGCCCAGCCACGCACCAGCGCCCCAAGTGGCAGACGGAGGTGGCTGGGAGGGTTTTACAAACCCGTCCTTGGAGAGCTCGGTTAAAGGGCGGGGAGCGGGAACGACAGGCACCGTCAGCCGGCAGGGGATGAATCCCGTTCACGGCCCCATGGAGGAATATGAGGAGTTGGTTTACTGGTGTATTGGTTGATTGGTGCATGAAGGTGGAGGTACGTTTGGACCCCTCCCTGCAGCCGTCTTCGTTGGCCGAGGGGCTGCAGGGAGGTCCTCGGCCCCCTCCATTGGCTATTGACGCCGTAAAGTATGGGCGTATTGGTGCATTGGTGGGAGAGGGCGGCCCCAGCGGCCCCTATGATGGCAGCCGCAGGGGTGTGAGGCCTATGATGGTCCTCCCTGGTGAGGCCTGTGGGGGAAGAGGGCAGAAAGTCGAAGCGGATGTCCGGCAGCAACGTCCAGGACTGAATGGGGGAGAAGGGACGGGGCGGGGAGTGGGAGAAGGGGAGCAGAGGGTAGGGGCAGTGGTCTCGCAGAGCCTGTTTCCGCCTCGTCATCCTCCTCGCCAGTGTTATTGTACACCTCGTCCCTGCTAGCATCCCTCAAGACAAGACGAGACGCGCGTGTCCGCCAGCAGGCGGGCCCCTTAGGAGCGGCGTGGGCAGGCCGGGGCCCGTTCAGATGTGCGCGTGCGCGAGGGAGTGCTTCTCCCAGTTGTTCCACAATGCCCAGTCGTCAGCGAGATCCAACCACGTCGCGGTATTGTCTCCAGTGGTAGATCGTACAAACAGTGATATGTCGTCGTGCCACCCCTTTCGCTGCCTTCCCTGTCTGCGTATCGCTGGTCTGGTGTCGTGGACGTCGGGCTCCCACGCTGCAGCAAGTTTGGTCCATCTTTGGCAGGGTTGCTCTGCGATTCGCCCTGCCCATCGCCATCTGCGCTTGTGGTAAAGGGTCGTCCAGTCGTCTACCTTGAAGCGTTTTGCTAATTCTTCAGCTGCGTGGGTAGCTCTGCGAATGAAATCCGTCCACGGTTCTAGGACGGAGCCGTCTTCGACGACGTCGCGGTGAGGTTGTACTCTGGCGTCGTTGCTACTCGTGCTGTCGCTTGAGCTCGTGCTGCCGTCGCGCTGACCTAGCTCGGAGTTAGTGTCGTTACCCGTGTCGGTGTTGCGTATTGCTGGTGCTCGGCGCTTGGGCGTGTGCACCATGAGTCGCAGCATGCGTCGCTGGGTGCGTAGCATTGTCAAAAGCGTGTCCTTGGTGAGGGTCCAAGAGGTGCAACCATACAACACGCTTGGCGTCACAGTGCCACTGAATAGCCGGAGTCTGCTGTGCAAGGGGTACCGTTTGCGAGTCAGCTCGTCGCGGAGTTGGTGGACCTCCACCATCCCACGGCAATTCTGTTGGAGAGTTCAGCGCAGTGGTAGTCGTGTAGTGTCAGTTTTCGGCCAAGGTATTTCGTGCTCTGCTCGGAGCTGAGGATTTCGACGTTGTCACCGTCGATGTCAGCGTGTGTCGTCGTTCGTCCGTGCTTTCGGCTCGTATTTGTGAGGATGTTGGTTTTGTTTGGGTGTAACTCTAGTCCGCATGCGGAGGCCGCGTGCTTGAGGTCACGTAGTATGCATTTTAGTTGTCCCAAAATGGGCGCCAAAAGCAGGACGTCATCAGCAAACCGTAAATTGGTCAGACGAGTAGCCCTTGTGTGCCCCACTTGTATGCCAAAACCTTTTCTGTTCCAAAAACATGTGGTGTTCCAGAACACGTGCTCGAGCATTGCGTTGACAAGGTAAGAGTTGAGTGGGTCACCTTGTTTGACGCCACGCTCGATGTTGAAGTATCTGCTGTTGACGTCGGTCCTCACTGTGGCTGCCTGCTCGCTTTAGAACTTCTGTAGCAATGTCATGTATGGCGTTGGACACCTTTGTTCCCGTAGTGCTTCCCACAAGCACTGATGGTCGACGCAGTCGAATGCTTTTTTGAAGTCTATCGCAGCTCCCCGCAAATTGAGTTGCCATTCGTATGACTGTTCAAACAGCATTGTTGTCGTGAAGAGGTGGTCTTATGTGCTGAAGTTCTTCCGAAAGCCAGCTTGGTATGGTTATTGCTGGGAGTCGAAGAGTGTCTCTAGGCGGTTGCAGAGTAATCGGAACATGAGCTTGTACAGCAGTGATTTGATTGCGATTGGCCTGTAGTTTTTTGGGTCTAGTGGGTCACCAGACTTGAAGATGACGCTGACTGTGGTACGTCACCATTGGTCAGGAGGTGTCTGTTCTGGTGTTAGTACGTCGTTGAACAGGTTCATCAAGTGATTCTCTGCGATGACGCCCCCAGCTTTCAGAAGCTCCGCGGTGAGGCCAGCTGTGTCTTTGCACTTCCCATGTTTGAGTTGCTTCACCGCTTGATGTAACTCCTCTTCGGTGAATGGTGGAATGCTCTGTTCCGTATTGCTTGTCGTTATGTTCTGTTCGCGTTGGTCGGTCGCGTTTGTGTCAGGGATGTTGTCGTTGGGGAACGTCGGTGCAATTCTTCGCAGAAATCCGGGAATATGTCTGCGATCCCCTGGCGGTCGGTTTCGTCGGTGCCGCCCGCCGTCGTCATGGCTGGAATCAATTATTTTTTCTTGCTGGACTTGATCCCAGATATTTTGTGAAGGCCGCGAAAACTAGTAACAATATCACTGATTGCTGCTTGTTGTCGTGCTCTTTTGAGGGCCCGGCGCTGCCGTTGGATACGTTTATTGAGAGTTGTTCTGGTGGCTGTGTCACTGTGCGGTGTGTCCCTGCGTTGCCGTATGAGAGTCTGCAATTGTTGCGTGGCCTCGTCGTCGTCGCATGCGTCGTGAGTCTGTTGGCGTTGTTCGTGGTCTTTTTGCTGTTGGTTCTCTTCGTGCGCTGCTCTGAGTGCTTTGCAGTGCAGGTGATGGCGTCTTGCACGTCG
This sequence comes from Prorocentrum cordatum, assembly GCA_963575745.1. Taxonomy (NCBI): domain Eukaryota; class Dinophyceae; order Prorocentrales; family Prorocentraceae; genus Prorocentrum; species Prorocentrum cordatum. Next base: position 54,310 of record CAUYUJ010014440.1, on the reverse strand, counting down.
CATGGTTGTTCGCTGCTTGTGAGGTGTTCTCGCAAGTGGTGCTGGAAATCCAAGTCGTTAATTTGTAATGTCTGCTGGCGCGTGCACGTGCGTCGTCGTTTCCGTCGTCGTGGCGGCCGTTCGCGCAGCCCAGTGCCATCCGGAGGTGCATGGCCTGGTGGTCGGAGCCAAGGTCGGGGCACGTCGTGGCAAAGGCATCGAGTACCAAATGCCGGGCCCGCTGGTCCGCGAGGATGTAGTCGATGCGTGATTGCTTACGTTTGGAGCCCGTATGCGTGTACGTAGAAACGTTCTCGGGTCGCTTGTAGAACATGGTATTGGCGATGCTCAAATTGCGCGTGCCAGCCCACGATCGTAGCCATGTCCCGCGACAATTGCATTCCCCCATTCCGCAGTTTCCGAGGATGCGTCTCTCCCCCTGTCCGTGGCGTTGCCGTCGTCGTCGTCGTCGTTGTCACGCCGTCTGCACACCTTCGCGTCGAAGTCGCCCGTAAGTGCCGTCGTTCTCTTCTGTTCTGTTGTTGTGCGTCTTCGTGTATTGTTGTAAGCACGTCGCAGATGCACTGTGCATGTTGGTCGCTGTACCTCCTCCTCCTCCTCCTCCTCCTCCTCCTCCTCCTCCTCCTCCTCCTCCTCCACGCGGGTAGAATGCCGTGACGATTCGGAGCGGTCGTTGCGGGAAGGCCAGGTCTGCGTGTGCAGTCCGCTCGTTCACGGCGTCGGATCTCCTGATGTGCCGTGCGCGCCGTTCGTGGACCGAGAAAGCAACGCCTCGAGTTGGAGAGTCGTGTCCTTGGCATCGCTCGGACGTGTGCATTTTTCCTGCGGCGAGGACCATCGAGGAGCATCTTTGATCATTTGGCGATTATCCCAGCAACGCAGCCTAACAGCGATGTGTATAAGCCTATCTGGAAGCATTCCCCTTAAGATTCAGGTGAGAATCCAGTTGTAGAATTCTGCTGTTCTCGCAGTCGCAGTCGCAGTCGCATTGGCAATGGCTGTCGCAGTGGCAACGGCCTTAGGATCCAATGGAATCCTAAGGATGCCTAGGGATTCCTCAGGCATCCTTAGGCATCCTTAGGGATCCATAGGAATCCTTAGGAAACCGTAGGAGTCCTTTGGAATCCTGATTCCTATGGATTCCTATTGATTCCTAAGCGTTCCTAGGGAGTCCTAAGGATTCCGAAGGATTCGCCTGCCTGGGCCTCAGCCTCAGCTTGCCTCAACCTCAGCCTGCCTCAGCCTCAGCCTCAGCCTGTCTCAGCATCAGCCTGCCTCAGCATCAGCCTCTCAGCCTCAGCCTCAGCCTGCCTCGGCTTGCCTCGGCCTCAGCCTCAGCCTGCCTCGGCCTCAGCCTCAGCCTCAGCCTGCCTCAGCCTCAGCGTCAGCCTCTCGGCCTGCCTCGGCCTCAGCCTCAGCCTCAGCCACTGCCTCAGCCTCAGCCTCAGCCTGCCTCAGCCTCAGCCTGCATCAGCCTCAGCCGCAGCCTGCCTCATCCGCAGCTTGCCTCAACCTCAGCCACAGCCTCAGCCTCAGCCTCAGCCTGCCTCAGCATCAGCCTGCCTCAGCATCAGCCTCTCAGCCTCAGCCTCAGCCTGCCTCGGCTTGCCTCGGCCTCAGCCTCAGCCTGCCTCGGCCTCAGCCTCAGCCTCAGCCTGCCTCAGCCTCTCAGCCTCAGCCTGCCTCGGCCTCAGCCTCAGCCTCAGCCTGGCTCAGCCTCAGCCTGGCTCAGCCTCAGCCTCAGCCTGCCTCAGCCTCAGCCTGCATCAGCCTCAGCCTCAGCCTGCCTCAGCCGCAGCTTGCCTCAGCCTCAGCCTGTCTCAGCCTCAGCCTCAGCCTGTCTCAGCATCAGCCTGCCTCAGCATCAGCCTCTCAGCCTCAGCCTCAGCCTGCCTCGGATTGCCTCGGCCTCAGCCTCAGCCTGCCTCGGCCTCAGCCTCAGCCTCAGCCTGCCTCAGCCTCAGCGTCAGCCTCTCGGCCTGCCTCGGCCTCAGCCTCAGCCTCAGCCTGGCTCAGCCTCAGCCTCAGCCTGCCTCAGCCTCAGCCTGCATCAGCCTCAGCCTCAGCCTGCCTCAGCCGCAGCTTGCCTCAGCCACAGCCTCAGCCTCAGCCTCAGCCTGCCTCAGCCTCAGCCTCAGCCTGCCTCGGCTTGCCTCAGCCTCAGCCTCAGCCTGCCTCGGCCTCAGCCTCAGCCTCAGCCTGCCTCAGCCTCAGCGTCAGCCTCTCGGCCTCAGCCTGTCTCAGCCTCAGCCTCAGCCTGCCTCAGCCTCAGCCTCAGCCTCAGCCTCAGCCTCAGCTTGCATCAGCCTCAGCCTCAGCCTGCCTCAGCCGCAGCTTGCATCAGCCTCAGCCACTGCCTCAGCCTCAGCCTCAGCCTGCCTCAGCTTCAGCCTCAGCCTCAACCTGCCTCGGCTTGCCTCAGCCTAAGCCTCAGCCTGCCTCAGCCTCAGCCTCAGCCTCAGCCTCAGCCTGCCTCAGCCTCAGCGTCAGCCTCTCAGCCTCAGCCTGCATCAGCCTCAGCCTCAGCCTCAGCCTGCCTCAGCCTCAGTCTCAGCCTGCCTCAGCCTCAGCTTGCATCAGCCTCCTGAGCCTGCCTCGGCCTCAGCCTCAGCCTGCCTCAGCCTCAGCCCCAGCCTGTCTCAGCCTCAGCCTGCCTCAGCATCAGCCTCAGCCTCAGCCTCAGCCTGCCTCGGCCTCAGCCTCGGCCTCAGCCTCAGCCTCAGCCTGCCTCGGCCTCAGCCTCAGCCTCAGCCTGGCTCAGCCTCAGCCTCAGCCTGCCTCAGCCTCAGCTTGCATCAGCCTCAGCCTCAGCCTGCCTCAGCCTTAGCCTGCCTCAGCCTCAGCCTCAGCCTCAGCCTCAGCCTCAGCCTCAGCCTCAGCCTCAGCCTCAGCCTGTCTCAGCTTCAGTCTCAGCCTCAGCCTGCCTCGGCTTGCCTCAGCCTCAGCCTCAGCCTGCCTCAGCCTCAGCGTCAGCCTCTCAGCCTCTCGGCCTGCCTCGGCCTCAGCCTCAGCCTCAGCCTGGCTCAGCCTCAGCCTCAGCCTGCCTCAGCCTCAGCCTGCATCAGCCTCAGCCTCAGCCTGCCTCAGCCGCAGCTTGCCTCAGCCACTGCCTCAGCCTCAGCCTCAGCCTGCCTCAGCCTTAGCCTGCCTCAGCCTAAGCCTCAGCCTGCCTCGGCGTGCCTCAGCATCAGCCTCAGCCTGCCTCGGCCTCAGCCTGCCTCGGCCTCAGCCTGCCTCAGCTCGGGCATTCCAAATATGGCACAGGACTGGTGTTCTGGGAACACGAAGATCACGAAGTGGCCCACAGCTGGCTCTGGGCAATCAAAATGTGGTACAGGAACGGTGTTCCGGGAACACGAAGACCACGAAGTGGCCTACAGTTGGATCTGGGCATTCAAAATGTGGCCTGGGAATAGTGTTCTGGGAACACGAAGAACACGAAGTGACTTACAGTTGGCTCCGGGCATTTGAAAATGTCGCCTGGGAATGGTGTTCTGGGATCACGTAGAACACGAAGTGGCTTACAGTTGGCTCCGGGCATTCAGAATGTGGCCTGGGAGTGGTGTTCTGGGAAGACGAAGAACACGAAGTGACCGACAGTTGGCTCCGGGCATTCAAAATGTGGCCTGGGAATGGTGTTCTGGGAACACGAAGAACACGAAATGGCTTACAGTTGGCTCCGGGCATTCAAAATGTGGCCTGGGAATGGTGTTCTGGGAATGGATTCCTAAGGATCTCGAAGAATTCCTAAGGATTCCTAAGGATTCCTGGGGCTGACCCTTTTGTCCGGTTCCGTCCGGTTCCTTGTCCGGATCCCGCCCAGACCCCCTTGGGGCGTCAAGATGCTCTCTTTTGATCCCACTAGAAACCTATCAGCAAAAGCTGTGATATAAAAAACCACGCACGAAACAGAAAAAACACAGGAGATGGACGTCCGAGCGATGGCCGGTGTCCCGAGGCCGCAAATACGTGGTCGCCACGCTCTGTGACCCAAAATTCTGGTTTTGTCGTCCGCCATGCTTCGTTGAGTGCCACGACATCCCATTTTACAGCATCGAGCTCGTCGAGTACTGTCAATCGCTGTGTCGTCGGTGAGACTACGGGCATTTTTATGGACAGTCGTCACAGTATCGTCGTAACTGCTGTGCTGTGGAGATCGTTGTAGACGTGTGCTGGTCTGCATTGTCGTCGCATGATCGTGATGTGGTTGTCGAGGTCGAATGATGCGTTTCCGTCGCTTGGTGTTGTCGAGGCGGGCGCGGCTGTCGGGATCCCACAGGTACATCACCTTCGGCGTCTGCGTACCGACCCCGTCCACCGCCAGTGTTGCGTTGAACTGCGTGTTGATGGAGGCTGGAGGTATTAGGCGGGAGCTGGAGCTTGAAACGTGCAGCTTGTCTGCTGGTCGCTTGAGGCTCGAGGCCGAAGGGTTGAGATCGTCTGCTGGACGTGTCGGACGCGGGCTCGGCGAGCGTGGATGGGAGCTGGGAGCCGGAAGCTGGAAGCTGGGGGTCGAGCACCTCCTCCTCCTCCTCCTCCTCCTCCTCCTCCTCCTCCTCCTCCTGCTACTCCACCTCGTCCTCCTCCTCCCCCTCCTCCCTCCTTTTCCTCCTCCGCCTTTTTCTCCTCCTCCCCCTCCTCCTCCTCCACCTCCTCCCCCTCCTCCCTCCTCCTCCTCCCCCTCCTCCTCCTCCTCCTCCTCCACCTCCTCCCCCTCCTCCCTCCTCCTCCTCCCCCTCCTCCTCCTCCTCCTCCGTAGGAAGTCGATGTCGGATGGCGTGCGCTGGAAGTCGGGGGATGGGAGTTTGGGTTCGGTTGGACGTGGCTGAGCGTCGGCGGGTGGAGGTCGAAGACTGGATGTGAAGTGCTGGGGGCCGATAGGTGGAGGTGGCGGTGGAGAGCACCTGTCGTAACGGCACGCTTCCTGGGAAAAGCGGCCGAAGTGACGCAACCCGGAGTTCGTCGAATCGAATGCTGGAGGTCGGTGTTCGGAGTGTTGCGCTGGTGGAGGCTGGAGGTCGATCGGTGGAAGTGGAGGTGAAAAGTCTGATGCTGGATGCTGGAGGTCGGACTGTTGTGCTGGTGGATTCGGTAGGTCAACAGGTGGAGGTGGAGGTGGAAAATGGGATGCTGGAAACATGGAGTCGGAGTGCTGAAATGGTGGTAAATGGGGGTCGCTTGGTGGAGCCGGAGCTGGATAGTCGGATACTGGAGGGTGGAGGTCGGGGTGTTGAGCTGGCGGACGCTGGAAAACGATAGGTTGAAATGGAGTAGGATGTTGGAGGTTGGAGGTTGGAGGCTGGAATGTTGCAGGTTGGAGGCCAAAGCTGGGGTCGGAGCCGGAGTTGAGAGCAGGAGTCGGCTTGATGGTCACCACGTTGCCGTAGGTGTCTGGCGAGGTCCTCGGGTGACAGATCTCCATGAGGTAAGACGCGTCGTAAACCTAAAGGGGCATCTCCAGGAACACTCACATATTTGCCCGTGCCGCCCCCTGCAGACCCAGGGTGCACGGGGACAGTCTGGGGTCGGAGGTCAGAGTTGGGAGTGGGAGTCGGAGAAACAAAACTCTGTCTTGAAGCCAATGTCGCCTCTGTATTCGCCAATGGTGAAGCGCTTGGGGGGCCAGTGACCCCTGAAGTAGGGTTCTGTCCTGTGCCGTTCCTGCTGGCACGGCTCCGTTTGGAAAATCACCCACCATCTGAAACGTATCCTCTCGGAGGCCCGTGGGTCGGGGTAGGCGGTGGGAGGTGGGAAGGAGGAAGGTATTTGGGGTCGGTAATTGACCGCATGCTGTCCTGAGTCGGATCGCGCCCTTGACGTTGGAGTCGCGGTGGTCAGAGCTGGAGTTGAAGCAGGGGTCGGAATCGGAGTGCGACACTTTGCCAAGAGCTCATCTTCGGTAGTCGAACGGAGCAGCGGTGTTGACGGCCTCACTTCTGCAGCACTGCCGCTGGAGTCGACGATGCTGGAAAATGCAGGCGTCGATGGATAACAAAATTGAGAAAGGTGTAATTCGGAGTTGGATGTCCGAGGTGGGGTGTTGAAATCGTATCGATCGAAATCTTGGCGTGCAAGATGCCGTACATATTCCGTACACGTGCACATGTCGGTAGTTTTGCCCGTGCTGTCCACGTCCCAAAATCCAAATTATGTTGCTGTTAAAGTCGAATGTGGAGGTGGAAGTGAAAAGTCGAATGGGCGATGGAAGTTGATGGATGCAGGTGGAGGTGGAAGTGCAACGTCGGATACGTGAGGATCGTTAGTTGGAGGTTGAGGTCGCAAGATGCAAGTCAAAGGTTGCAGTCGATACCTGCAGGTTAGATTCCTGGAGCTGGGGTTGAGAGCAGGAGTCGGTATAACGATCATCTCCGTGTCGCTGTAGTCAGGCGAAGTCCTCTGGCGACAGATCTCCTGTGACCGAGGTAAATCTCGTCGCAAAACAAATGGGAAATCTTTGGGGACGTCCAAGTATTCGCACCTACCTCGCCCTGCAGACCCAAGGTAATCGGTGAAAATCTGGAGTCGGAGGTCGAAATTATGAACAAAAGTCGGAGAATCGAAACTCTGTCTTGAAACCAGCGTCGTCCTTGTATCCGCCGATGGTGAAACGTAAGGGGGGGCGGGTGACACCTGAGGTAGGGTTCTTTCTTGGGCCGTTCCTCCAGGTATGGCTCCTTTGGGAAATACGTCCTCCAATTGAGACATGTCCCCTCCGGGGCCCATGAGTCGGGGTAGGCGGTGGGAGGGAGGGAGGGAAAGGGATATCAAGCGTGGGTGATTGGTCACATGCTGTTCTGAGCCGGATCGAGTCCTCGACGGTGTAGCTGACGGGGTCGGAGCTAGAGTGGTTGAGGTGGAAGCCGGGGTCGGAGTTGAAGTCGCAGGTTGATATTGGGGTGTCGGAGTCAAAGGTCTGACGCACTGGAGGGAGATGGGTAGTTTTGCCCCGGTAACCTGTGACGTCGACGTGGTATCTGCAGGTAGGATAATGTATGCACTCGTCGGTGGAATCGGCTACGGTGCTGATCTGCGTCTCCACCAGCACCTGCCGGACATCCTTCTTTGAGCTTGTTCCCTTTGACCCGCCTATCGGATTGCCCTTCATGCCGTTGGCTTCCCGCGCCAGTAGCGTGTCACATTTGTTCATCAGTTCCTGAAGCTGAGAATGATCTTGTATTTCTGGCCATGCCTTCCAGGTTTCCGCCCAATCCCGTTTCAAGCTATTGCCATCGATGGTGATGGTGAGCGCGAGTTTTTCCTTCCCACATGCACTTGATAAGGATTCCCGTCCGTAACTTTAATGGTGCACGGGAGTTGCATCGTCGCCTTCAGCATGCACTTCAAACCGAAGCAGAAGTTCCGGGCGGCTCGGTCCGTTGGCGCTCGATCTGAAGTCGCTCACACGTTTTTGCCGCAGCGTGTCAATTTCAGGCTCCTGATGAGAGCAACAGCCGTGTCGCGATCCAGCATCGAATCAAACTCCACGAACAAAATATGATTGGAATCGCCCTTTGTGTACATATTCCGTGGGATAGGGCCGTCGTTCGTCGTTTTTTTTCTCGTATGGATTCTGCGGCGGTGTTGTTCATGTCGAAGTTCTCCAGATTCCCGAATCCCGCAGTCACTGCACGTTTGCCGTGGACGTGGTAGGCGGTCGCTGCTGTAGTGTTGCCAAGAGGTCCTGGGAGCCTTTTCCCACGAAGGCTGGCCACCTCGCGTTCCAGCTCGTACAGTTGTTCCCCAATCGTGGAAGTCATGCTGTGGGCTGCTCCCGATGTTGCTGATGAGGGCCTCGAAACTGTATGTTTTGCCTGAACGGCTGCCATGCGAGAAGTGAGGTCGTCAATCGATTGTTGCAGTGGTTTCAGATCTGCGTGCGATACTCCGTGTTGCTTGATCGCGGTAATGTCGGTCCTGATCGGCTCCAGTTGCTCCTGTAGCATGCGTGACAGCAGACCTGCTGTCAAGGGTGCATTGTCCTCAGCTGCGAGACGTTGTCGGAGTAGCGCCTGCTTTTGCTTGACGTCGTCGTTCACAATTCCGACGCCACTTGCGGCACTTCCGGCTGCGTCATCCAACCCGTTCATTCCGTGCAGTGGGCTCCGAATCTTCTGTTGCTGTGTCTCTGGCCGCGTTGGAGTACTGAGAATATGACGTTCCGGCATCCCCGCCCAGAGTGGTGGCACAAGAGAGCGGGATAGAGTGTCAGAAATAAGCGGGAGTAAGATGGTGTAAGATGGTGTAAGATGGGTTTGAGCCAGGCAACCGCCTTGAGCCATCAAGTCTTCCCCATCATCTTTCTCCATCACCTGGTGTTCCTTTCCCTCCTGTTGCTGCTGTTCCTCCTCCTTCTGCTCCTCCTCTTTCTCCTCCATCCTGCTCCCAATCATCGTCATCATCAGCAGAATCATCATCATCATCATAATCAGCATTATCAGCAGCATCAGCATCATCATCAGCTTCAGCATCATCAGCATCATCATCAGCATCATCAGCATCAGCAGCATCATCATCAGCATCATCAGCATCAGCATTAGCATCAACAACATCATCATCAGCATCAGCATCAGCGTCATCGTCAGCATCATCATCATCATCATCATCATCATCATCAGCAGCAGCAGCAGCAGCATCATTATCATCGTCTTCAGCAGCATCATCATCACTATTATCATCATCATTCCCGCCGCCTTCTGAGAGCAGCCCTTCTCCTTCTCCCCCCCTCGCTCGCCGCCGACCGACTCTCGTGGGACGTTTGTGGGACGGACGTCGCTCCGAGGCCCGAAAACCATCACTTCATTAATTTTGGGCCCCAGGGCCCACTGAGGCCCCAGGGGCCCCAGATTAGTGAAGTGATGTTTTTTCCCACGTAAGGACCCCGAAATTCATCACTTCACTAAACCGAATCCAGGACGATCGCCCGCTTGCTGACCAGGCCCTCCGGTTGCAGCGCCCCTGCAGAGTTCGGAGGGGCCGCGCGCAGAAGTGCGTACCCCCCGCCGGAGTGCCTTCCACGACGGGCCCCTGGCGTAGACCAGGAGGAGGAGGAGGAGGAAGAGGAGGAGGAGGAGGAGCTGGAGGAGGAGGAGCTGGAGGAGGAGGAGGAGGAGGAGGAGGAGGGGCACTCTGCGCCACTGGTGGGGTCCAAAACCCGGATAGCAGGGCGCCCGAAGGGCGTGGGAAGGCCTGGCGAAGAATTCTGGAAGGGCTTGGAAAAAGCTCCCGAGGGACCTTCTGGACAGTTTCTGGACACGCGTATTCGGAAACGCTTAGGACAGATTTCCTGGGACACGTTGCAGCTTCAAGCTGGGCGCTGCGAGGTGTTCGAATTGAAGCCAGAAGGACCTCCAGGGCTACCCTGCGGCCCCGGCTCCTTAATCTGAAACCCCTTTAGCTCTCCACGAGCTATCCGGGATGCTTGTGTAGTCCAATACCCAGATGACAGCGCAGTCCAAAGCGCGCGAAACGCTTGTAGGAAACACTTGGCAGGGCGCTGGAAAGCATGCCTGGGAGGCTCAAAAGCTTGAACAAAAACGCCTGCCGGTGACGCTTGCCAGGACGATGGAAAGTGTGCCTGGGGAGCTTGCAAGCTTCCGAAGGCGAGCTTCGAAGGAGTTGCGATTGAGCTGCGGAGAGGCTTGAGGCCCGCGCATTGGGAACGAGCAGGAAAACGCTTCTCGGGACACGCTGCGACCTCAAGCAGGGCGCTGCGAGGATGCCTGACTGGGAGCCTTGGAGAGGAGCTGGCGCAGCCCTGCCTCCCGGCGTCTACAGTGGGGGCGCGTGCCAAGAAACCAGTTGGATTTTGCCAGGGTGCCCTGGGTTTCTTGGACTTTGATGAAACAATCAGATCTTGACGATTTTCGATCGACGCATGTGGATTTTCACTGAACCAATCGCGTACTTCAGGGTTGGGTTTCTTGCGGAGGTTTCTTGTGGCCGAGCCCCCCCTGTAATCCGGAGCCCCCTCGGCTCTCCCAGCAGCTGTCCGGGCGCGGAGCTCGTGCTCGCGCGCCTCCTCTTGGGCGCGCTGCGGGAGGGGCGGGAGGAGCGGGGGGCGAGGCAGGGAGGACGGGGGCGCGAGGGGAGGGAGAGCGGGGCGGTCCTCCTCGTCCCCCCCCCCTTCGTCCTCCTCGCGCGTCGGTGGCACACCGAGGCCATGCTGGACCCCAAGGGCAACACGGCCGTCTACGCGTTGTACGCCTACGCACGGACCTTCCCTCCCCTCGCCGTGGCGGGGCGGAGGAAAAGAGGGATGGAGGAGAAGCAGGAGGGAAGGATGCGGGCGAGCACCAGCAGGAGAAGGAAGAGGGAGATGGGTGGGAGGAGGGGGAGGAGGGGGAGGAGCAGGAGGAGGAGGAGGAGGAGGAGGAGGAGGAGGAGGAGGAAGAGGAGGAGGAGGAGGAGGAGGAGAGGGAGGAGAAGGAGGAGGACTAGTGTAATCCCAAGAGTCATCAACGATGTTGGAACCAACCCTCCCTCCAACCCGCCTCTTCATGGGCCCCTACAACGGTTTATTTCCACTGAGGGAACTGCTTCGTTGGGAGTCAACCGTTTGAAGATCCTGGAGCATGCCAAAACATGTTCTCGGCACTCCAACGCCACGGGACTTCCCGACTGTTGCGTCTTGACGAGCCTGGATCGCGCCAGAACGCCATTCCTGGGACCTCAACACCGCGAACCAACATAACTGCTGCACCCTCATATTCGTGAACATTTCCAAAACACCGTTCCTGGTACGCTCATCATGGGAACCCGTGAAACTTTTGATATGTTCGGCGCTAAGGCGAGATCCACATATTGAAAAGGAGCCGCCCTAAATCCGTGAAGCTCTTTGCAAATCTGAAATACGAATGTGCGCGGCGCCAAGCAGAGAGACACATTTTGAAAACCATTCGCTTTCAATCCGTGAAACTCTTGCAACTGTTCAAGACGAGTGCATGCGGCGCTAAGGCGAGAGCCACATGTTGGAAACGACCCGCCCTCCATCTGCGAAACTGTTGACAAGCTTTAAGCTTCAGGATCATTACTGGTGACGAAGTCTCAGGCGAAACGCCCGGCCCGCCCTGAAAACTTGCCTCGGGGTGCGACCAGGAGAAGTTATTTACAAGGAAAACGAATGAAGGAGGAGGAGGTGGAGGAGGGGGAAGAGGAGGAGAAGGAGGAGGTGGAGGAGGGAGAGTAGGAGGAGGACCCCACTACCACATCCCACCGTCGTCATAGTCTTGAATGGTTCTGACGTGCCTAGTCGTTCGAATTGTTGACGCTTCGCGTATACCAACCAGCTTTCCATCTCTATCGTCCCGATCGTCGGGGCAGTCACCGCCGCGCTTGCCACCCGTCTGCCAGCGATCTTCGCGCCATCCGTCACTCCACTCGCCCTGCCAGCTGCCCCAGGTGTTCCAGGAGCTCGACGCGCGGTCCCGCCAGTCGGTCTGGTGGTAGCTGCCTTTGCCCCTGTCGTCTGTACGGGGTGTACGGGACGTCTATACGGGGAGGCTCCGCTGGAGAGACTGAGCCCACTCCTCGCTCTCTCCCCGCCCCCAGCGCCTAGCGCCACCACCTGCACCTCTCTACACAATGTTTGCGGCCCTCGGCCGCCTTCTTTCTCCAACCGTGGGGCCGCACCACCGCCCCCCCTCCCCTGGACGGCACTCCTCCTACCTTTGCACCTTGAAGTGCCGCTCAGTAATACCATCTGCACTCTGCGTGACAGCGCGCATCCTGCAGACCCACAGGCCACTGGCTCCGCTGCCTTACTCTACCGGTGGCCCCTGCACTCTCGCCGCAAGGTTTCCTCTTTCCTGGCTACGTTTCACACCTGACATCCTCCTGGCGCTGCCTTGGCCGCGCCGCGGGCCCTTCAATTGCGGCGCTCTGCCGCCCTCTTCCGGTGTGCGCACCTCCTGCCTTTGGATCCAGGTGCGCACCTCGGTAATACCGTCCACAGCCCACCCGCTGTTGGACTGGCGGCCTCCGGGCCCTCCTGTAGGTCTTTCACCGCCAGGCGTGCCCTGGCCCTTGTCTGCGGACGCTGGCTTGCCTGTCCACAGGCCCACTCCCTGGATCTCGTAAAAGCTGAACGGCCTTCCGCCGTGACCCTGGATCAAGTGGCTCTGAGGGATGCGTCTTGGGTATATGACGGTCTCGTCCCTCGGGTGCTATCCGACTCGGTTTGGGTAGCGCTGAGACACTTTGGATGTGCACACGCCACGTGGTCAACCGTGTATCGTGCACTACGGCGCCCTCCCACTCGATGGATCTCGGCTGACGCATCTCAGTTGTGGAAGGTTCTCCTGCCATCTTGCTCCACACCCTGGATGCGCGTTCTGGCGTCGCGACATGGATTTGCCGTCAGGATTTCCCGCTGGACTTACGTCCCCAGTCAGTCTGTGTTACCCGTCAGACTTCCTGGATCGTTGTCCTCGGGAACTCTTAAATGCTGAACGGCCTTCCGCCGTGACCCTGGACCGAAGTGGCTCTGAGGGTTGCGTCTTGGGTATATGACGGTTTCGTCCCGCGGGTGCTTTCCGACTCGGTTTGGGTAGCGCTGGGTCACTTTGGATGTGCACACGTTACGCGACCGCGTATCGTGCACTACTGCGCCCCTCCACTTGATGGATCTGGGCTGACGCATCTCAGCTGTGGAAGGTTCTCCTGTCATCATGCTCCACACCCTGGATGCGCGTTCTGGCGTCGCGACTCGGGGTCGCCGTCAGGATTTCCCGCTGGACTTACGTCCCCAGTCAGTCTGTGTTACCCGTCAGACTCCCTGGATCGATGTCCTCGGGAACGTTCCTTTGTTCGCATCTGGACTTCTGGGAACGCCTCACGCGCCATTTTGGCTGCGCTTGGTCTCCTCGGTGCCTGTCCTCAGGCTCCTTGGATGCACCGTTGCATGCCCGTTCTGGGGCTGTCTCAGGCTCCCTGGACTGCACGTCGGCTCTACCGCCCTGGGCGCTGCCCCCCCCCCCCCGCCGCCTGATCCGCGGCCCCCGCGCGCGCTCGGTAATTTAGTCGCGGCCGTAGCCCGCCCGCGACCTCCCGCCGTTGGCGTTTCCGCCTTATGCAGAAACGATTTTCAGGTGAGTTGAGGTGATGGAAACAGGTGGCGGGGGAAGCTGTCATATACCCCAAGAGAAGGAGGATGGAGGAGGAACCGTCGTCGTTGGAGGGGGAGGAGGAAGGGAAGGGAAGAGAAGAGAAGGAAGAGGAGGAGGATAAGTAGGAGGAGGACATGGAGCAGGGCGAGGATGAGGACGAGGAGGAGGAGGAGGAGGAGGAGGAGAATGAGGAGGATGAGGAGGAGGTTGGGGAGGGAGAAGAAGGAGGAGAGAGGAGGAGGAATAGGTGGATGAGAAAGAGGAAGTGGATGGCGAACAGAAGAGCCAGAAGCTTCTTCAATGCCTCTCAGAGTCTCCTCGGATGTGTCTTGGAAGCTGTTTGGAGGCCTCTTGGAGCGTTTTGGGGAGCACCTTGGCGGGCTCAGGGCTGTCTTTGAGCGTCTTGGGTGCCTCGGGGATCAACTTGAGGCTTCTTGGGGGTTTATTGGGAGACTCTTTGAGGTTTCTTGGGCGCCTCTTCGGACGTCTGGGCGCCTCTTGGGGCCCTCTTTGGCGCTCTTGGGAGCTTGAGGGGCGGTTTGGGGGCCATCTTGGAAGGCATTGATCAAGACAGAGGGGAGCTCCAATCAGCACTGCCCCTCGGGAGCCCCAACAATCGCTTCTTGGGGCGTTCTTGGGGCGCTATTGGAGCGCTCTTGGGCGCTCTTGGGGCCGTCCTGGGGCTCTCTTGAGCATCTCTTGGGGCCTTATTGGGCCATCTTGAGGCTTCGGATGGCCAGTGGAAGCGAACACGCGAGACGGCAAAACATTGATGCTCCTTAGGTGTCGGAAGGAATTGGGCCTCTTCGGGGCCTCCTTTGGGAGCTCTTTGGCCACTTGGAGCCGTCTTGGCACGCTATTTGGGCCTCTTGGAGCATCCTGGGAGCCATCTTGAGGAATCTTGGGCTAGATTAAGCCATCATGGAAGTCATATTGGGCTCTCCGAGGCCCTCTTGAAGCCGTCTTGGGCCATCTTGGACGCTCCAACTACTCGCGGAGACCCCCGTCCAGGTCCAGGGGAGGGGGTAGGGGGAGGGGTCAAGTTACCCACCCGCCCGCAAGCCGCCCAGCTCACTCCCACCCGCCCTCCCCAACACACAAGTAACACCCGAGCGTGAGCATGTTCAACGGTCGTCTTCAGATGGGCAGCTACGGGGAACCAAAGCCGACCCCAGGTGCGCGACGCTTGGGCGAGGTGCGCCAGGCGTGGCAGGGGCGCCACGCGCGCCAGGCACACCTGGGGCCCGAGCGTGCCAGGCACGCCTGGTGCGCCAGATGGGCCACGTGCTCCGAGTGCGCCAGGTGTGCCGCACACTGCAGCCTCGCCAGGTTCGCCACGTTCGGGGCACGTGCAAAGTGCGCCAGGTACGCCTGCGCACGTGACAGCACACATCGGGAAACATGTCGGCCTCCACCATCCGATGCGCATCATTGTGTCTGGTGGCCCTGAGCACAGCAGTCCACGCGCCACCAGCCCCGCCGTGCCTGTCAACAGCCACTTGACAGTGATCGCGGGATGGCCGCGCATGATCCAGATTCAGCCGCGAGGTGCGTGTTGTATTGTTTTTGTTTTGTCAGGGATGGTAGCCTTGCGCGCAACAGGAAATATGCTGACACCCTCGCCGTCCCTGTCAAAAACTATACAAAGTGCTCGCGGGCCTCTCGAACATGACTCAAGACTTTGGCCCAAAGTGTACTTGATACTGTTCTGTTGAAAGGGATGGTTGGGGGGCCGCATCGGGGTGGTCGCGCATGCTCCAACTGTGGAGGCAGAGTGCCTTTTTTTGACAGGGATGGTGGGTGGGTGGCCCGCATGGGGTCGACATAGTTCCGGGCTGGCCGCCGGCCGGGTGGGGGAGGGGGTTCATATTGATAGGGAACAGTGAAGAACCCCTCCCCGAAGGGGAAGGAGGGAGTTGGAAGAGGAAGCTCCCTACAAAACCTGCGCCCAGAGGGCTGATGGGACTACTTCAGCTTTGCGTCCAGGCGGGCTGGGCGGCACCTAATCACCGCAAATGCTCCATCGAAGTTCAATATTGAAGCTATGATGCTGTCCATCCATGCGCAGACAATCTCGGATTCAACTCCAGGGCATCCCCCCTTGCGGGCAGTCCGCCGCCTAGACAGAACAGCGCGCCACCATGGCGCCTTCGTCTCAGCCTCTCAAGTTTAGACGTTGCTTTGCTCCTCTCTGTCGTCTTCCTTCCCTGCTGTTCTTGCAACGCCGATGTCAGTTGGATTAATCCCCAGACCGTCGGTGAGGGCGTCAAGTTGCGCCAGCGATCCCCGGCGAGGGCTAAGAGGCTACACTGCAAGTTGCTACAAATTGCTACGGATAGCTTGAAGCAAAGACCTTCGGCGAGGGCTACACTGATGCCGCGCGCTGGGTAATCCACGCTCGACTGTAAATGCGACGACTACAGACCTAGAGATGGATGAGGAGGTAGAGTGAACGAGGTGGTGGTAGGTGGACTCCTGAGTCGCACTCCTGAGTCGCACTCCGCGCCAGCCACATGGGGCTGTCCACAAAGTGCCTCGCCTTCGGGGATCGACGGAGTTGACATCTTTTCCTTGGCGGAAGGCGACCGAATCAAAACAAGGGCGGCTCCACCGGCGGAAGCTCGCGAAAGTAAAAAACAAACGCCCCCAAGGAATGTGAACACGTTTGGGTTCAGGACTTCCGAAACCGACAACGCATAGGAACGGCATGCAGCATTATTGCAGTTCACATGTTGAGCCTCACCTGTTTCAATCCACATCTCTCGCATGCTGTGTTGGCCGCACAGGCCTAGTGCTGGGTGACGGAGGGTGCAAGAGAAATGATAGGAGGGTGATGAGGTGTTGTGGTGGGGAGTTGGGAAGCTTTGCCATTGTGCGATCCTCCATGCCCTTGCAGGCTTCTCCACTTTCCCGCCTTTCTTTGCCTTTCTAGTTCCTGTTGCGCACGCACCGCTCATCTAATCGTTTTGTGTTCACGCGTGTGTTTCACTATTTCTCAGCACGAGCGTTCAGACGCAGCGACCGCTTCGATCAGTGCTGGTGCTACGTAAAGAGGAGGAGTAGGAAGAAGAGGAGGAGACAGACGACGACGAGGGCGAGGAGGAGGAGGAGGAGAAGCAGGACGAACAGGAGGACCAGGACCGCGAGGAGGAGAAGCTTTACCTTTGAGCTCCGCGCTCAGCGCCCAGGCTCTGAGCCAGCGCCAGCGCGCACCGGCAGCGGGTGATGCTGCACGCGCTTCACACTGCTTCGGGGAACCCGGGCAACCACAAATGCCGCATGGCTCCCGGCGTTGCCGCCACGTGCGGGCGGGAACTCTCGCTCGGCGTGTCGCGCCGCCGGCTTGGGCCTGCCGCGCTGGCGCAACACGCGAAGTGCGCCCCAGCCCCCAACTCTCAACGTTCCGAGCCCTTTTCCCGGCTTCTCCCCCTCCTCCGCCTCCTCCTCCCCCTCTTCGAGGAGGAGGAGGAGGAGGCGGAGGAGGAGGAGGAGGAGGGGGAGGAGGAGGAGGCGGAGCAGAGCGACGCGCTGCCGGCTTGCAGGGCGTGGCCTGTCGCAGGGGTCGCCGCTGCAGCGTGCGGACCGAGAGCTCCAAGGCCGCCAGCGGTTCCTGCAGTGCGGACTCCGGCCCCTGCCCGGGGTGCTCCGCCCCCTGCCTCGGCAGTCCGAGCGGGGCGCCCTGGCACGCCGCTGCCCGAGTGGACCCCCGCAGGGGTAAGGTTCGCAGGTGGGCACAGAAGCTGGCACGGCTGAGCAGAGCACTCGCGCCGTCACAGCCACAGGCTGTGGCATCCGTGCTCTAGCCCCGCACGGGCGGCTCTCGGCGGCGCGCCGGAGGGGGGGGGGAAGTGAGAAGTGGCGGGCCTTCTCAGAAGGCTGGGAAGTCCCCGGGCTTTCTGAGCAGCTGTCCAGGCCTTCCGCGGAGACACAGAAAACTTCTCGGAGGGCCGGAGCGCTTCTGAGGAGTCCCGCCGCCTTCTGAGAAGGCCTTCTCCTTCTCGGTTTTCCTTGGGGCCGTAGGTAAACTGAGAAGGGGCAGGAAGAGGAGGAGAAGGAGGAGGAGGAGGCGGAGGAGGGGGAAAGAGAGGAGGAGGAGGAGGAGGAGGAGGAGGAGGAGGAGGAGGAGGAGGAGGAGGAGGAGGAGAGGGAAAGGAGGAGGAGGGGAGGAGGAGGAGGAGAAGGAGGAGGAGGAGGAGGGGGAGGAGGAGGAGGAGGAGGAGGAGGAGGAGGAGGGAAGGAGGAGGAGGGGAGGAGGAGGAGGAGGAGGAGGAGACGGAGGATGAGGAGGAGGAGGAGGAGGAGGAGGAGGAGGAGGGGCAGAAGGCAGAAGCAGTGCTGGGGGAGAGCAGGGGTATCAGGGCGGACCTGCTCCAACCCCTCCTCTGCCCTCGTCCTCGTCCTCCTCCTCCTCCTCCTCCTCCTCCTCGTCGTCCTCCTCCTCCTCCTCATTGCGGGCCTGTCCCGAAGTCTTCGGTTGCAAGGGCCGATCCCAGTGCACGACTAGCCAACAAGCCCGGGCACGCACCATAGGGTTCGTTCGTTCCTCCTCCTCCTCCTCCTCCTCCTCCTCCTCCCTCTCCTCCTCCTCCTCCTCCTCCCCCTCCTTTTTTCTCCTCCTCTGCATCCTCCCCCTTCTCCTCCCCAGTCTGGCCCGCCCCCCTCCCCGTCGCCGCCGCCGCGGCCGCGCGCGGCCGCTACCGCCGCCCTCTCGTACCCGCTCACGCTGCCCATGCCCGCCGCCGCGCGGTAGCCGCCGCCGTCGCCGCTGGCCCCGCGCGCAGCCCCCGCGCGCGAGGATGGCGACGATGCTCCGCCGGTCTGGGCGGGAGGCGGCGGCGCTGGACGCGGGCCAGCTGCGGCTCGGCGCGCCAGCCGAGCGGGCGCTGGCGCTGCGACTGCCGCGCCCTCGGACGCCCGCGGGCCGCGGTCTGCCCAGAAGCGTCGCCGCCGTCGCGTCGTCGGCGGCATCGGCGCCGACGGGGACCGGAGGTTTGCGAAGGTGTTCTTGTAGTACTCGGGAGTTCTCGGTGCCCGGGGTGGTCTCCATCAGCAGCTGCGCATCGTGGGGCGTGCCCGGATCATCCCGAACGGTTGCCGGAGGCCCGACTTCTGGCACGAGAACGCCACCAGGCGCTGGCGTCGGCGTCGGTCAGAGGAGGAGAATGAGGAGGAGGAGGAGGAGGAGGAGGAGGAGGAGGAGGAGGAGGAGGAGGAGGAGGAGGAAGGGGAGGAGGAGGTGGAGGAGGAGGAGGAGGAGGACGAGGAGGAGGAGGAGGAGAAAAGGAGTTGGAGGAGGAGGAGGAGGAGGAGGAGGAGAAGGTGCCGATGCTGCTGTTCGCCTTGGAGGGAGCCCTCGTGGCCACGGCCGGGTTATCCCCAAAATTCTGGCCAGAGCGCACCCAGGAGGGGGGGGGGATATTTGCCGTACGTACCCATCGGTCGTTGAAAGTAATTAGATATTTTGTGGAGTCCTGGATTCCAATCTATTTTCAGCGCCTTCCTACTTCAACGATCGAGTGGCTTCACCTGTTTCGTCCTCGTTAGAGGGCGGGTGGACGCCCAATCTACTTTCAACGCCTTCGTACATCATGTTTCTACCTACTTCTTCCAACCGATGGGTATCGCTATCTTGTTGTCCCCCAAGTCATGGGCCACGCTGTGGTCGTCGTCGTCGTTGTCGCCGGCATCGCCGTGGGCGGAGGGCGGCGTCGGCCGTGGCGAAGTCATCGCGACGCCTGCGCTTCGTGCCGAGGCGTCGTCGCCGTCCTCGTCGTCGCTGACGCGTCGGCAGCGGCGCCATAGTCGCGTCCTCGTGGCGCCGTCGTCGTGTTCGTCTCCGTCGCGTCGTCGTCATCCTCATCGTCGTCATTTCTCTGGCAGCGCGAGGCCAGGATAACGATTGCCGCGCCCTTTGGCTTCGATCGATAGGCCGATCCTGGCCTCTCTCGATCAGTGCCCTGGTCGAAGCTGGGATCAGGATCGTGGCAAGCTCCCGCCACTCCTCTCTGGCCTCCTCCCTCCCTCTCCTCACCCTCTTCTTCCTCACAGTCGTCCTCCTCCTCGTCGTTTGGAGGAGTTGCTTCGTGAACTCGCCTCATCCCGGCTCCCTGCGCGCGAGGCAATGCGGAGGCTAGCTCCGCCCCCTGACACAGCTGCCAGAATCTGCGGGCTTGCCCGAGGCCTGCGAGAGCGCCGGCGCCGAATCGGGAGGTCCTCGCACCTTCGGCCCCCAGGCCCCCCAAGAGGGCCCCGGAGGGAGAGGGTGGAGGGCAGCGGAGGGGCGGCACCCGGAGGGGGGCGGAAGGAGGGGAGGGGGCCGGAGGGGAAAGAGGGGAGGCAACCTCAGGGGAGGGTGGGCTCAGGGTGGGATGCGCCGGGCCCCATCGCCCATGGCGGCGCCGATAGGGGACCGATGGCCCACCCAGCCCAGGGACGTGCGGCTTGGCTATCGGGGGCTAGTCGCCGATCTACGGGCGATGCATCGCCGACTGCAGCTCGATGTGTTCTCCCCCTGAGCCGCTCCCCCCTAGCGTTGCTCCTCGGGGGGGCGGGGGCGGGGAAGGGAAAGAGTCGAGGGAGAGGAGAGGTGGGCGGCGAGCAATGGGACTGAGTGCGGGACAGCAGGGGGCGCGACATGTTCAAATTCCCGATCAACCGCAGAGCGGCGCATTTAGTAATTGGCTCTCATCCACCAGCTGCTCCTGCTTATCCTCCCCCCCTCTTCTCCCTGCTTCTATCCCCCTCCTCCTCCTCCTCCTCCTCCTCCTCCTCCTCCTCCTCCTCCCTCCTCCTCCTCCTCCTCCTCCTCCTCCCCTCCTCCTCCTCCTCCTCCTCCTCCTCCTCCTCCTCCTCCTCCTCCTCCTCCCCTCCCCCTCCCGCCACTGTACCTCCTCAATCCCTCTTGCTCCCTTCTTCCGCCACGTCTCCACCTCGTCCTGCTCCACAGTCCCAGCCTTCTCATCCTCCCCTCCCCCTTCGCCCCCCCTACTACCCTCCACTCCCCCCCACCTTCTCCCCGCCCCACCTCCCTGCATGGTGGAGGAGGGCTGTCAGGCTTCTGACAGGGCCACGATGTGGTGAATGGCCGGGCCTACGCTGTTTCCGTCTGACACCCAGGAGGCGCTTTCGCTGGGGGACCGATGCCCTCAGCGGGCGCAAAAGAGCCCTCTCCAGCGCCCAACCTTAAGGGCGGAGGGGCGGCGATTCAGGACTACACACGCTTCGGGCCCGAGCCGACGTGGCAGTCTGCACGGCCGCAGGCTTTCCTGCGCAGTGGGAACGAGAGGGTGAGGAGGACGAGGAGGAGGAGGATGAGGAAGATGAAGATGATGATGAAGAAGATGATGATGATGATGATGATGATGATGATGGTGATGGTGATGATGATGATGATGATGATGATGATGATGATGATGATGATGATGATG
Organism: Prorocentrum cordatum; assembly: GCA_963575745.1. Taxonomy (NCBI): domain Eukaryota; class Dinophyceae; order Prorocentrales; family Prorocentraceae; genus Prorocentrum; species Prorocentrum cordatum. The sequence goes on along the minus strand of CAUYUJ010014440.1, from coordinate 33,780 downwards.
ATGGTGATGGTGGTGATGATGATGACGATGATGACGATGATGACGATGATGACGATGCTGACGATGCTGATGCTGATGATGCTGATGCTGATGAAGATGGTGTTGATGGTGGTGATGATGATGATGGTGGTGGTGATGATGATGAGGATGCTGATGATGAGGATGTTGCTGCTGTTGATGATGAAGAGATGATGAGGATGAGGATGAGGATGAGGATGAGGATAATGGTGATGATGATGATGATGATGATGATGATGATGATGATGATGATGATGATGATGATGATGATGATGATGATGATGGTGGTGGTGATGATGATGATGATGGTGATGGTGATGGTGATGATGATGACAATGATGATGGTGATGATCATGACGATGATGCTGATGATGGTGGTGATGATGATGATGCTCATGCTCATGAGGAGAAGGAGGCGGAGGAGGAGGAGGAGGAGGAGGAAGAGGGGAAGGAGCAGGAGCAGGAGGAGCAGGTGGAGCAGGAGGAGCAGGAGTAGGAGCAGGAGGAGCAGGAGGGGGCGCGGGGGGTGCGGTGTCCTCCCCCCGAACTCTGGCCCAGCGAGCCCGGCCCCAGATGGCGACCTTCGCCGCCGCCCGCCGCTGTTCCGTTTCACCCTGCCCTTCTTCCTCCTCTGCCTTCTCCGCCTGATCCTGCCCCCCCTCCCTCTGCTTCCTCCTCCTCCTCCTCTGCCCTCTCCACCTGATCCTGCCCCCCCCCTCTGCTTCCTCCTCTCTCTTCCTCCTCTGCCCTTCTCCACCTGATCTTGCCCCCCCCCCCCCCCTCTCCTCGTCCTCCGCCCCCTCCTCCTGATCTGCAGAATTGCCGCCGCCGGCCCTGCCTGTCCGCGCGCCAGCGAGAGGGTGGGCTTCGCCGGGAGGTCCAGCATCTGGTTGTTGGCGTTGCCTGTTTCTCCTGCTCCTCGTCCGCCATCGGCTCCGTGGGTTGGTGCTCGTTTGTCTCGTCCACGGCTGCCGCTCCCTCTTGCCCACTGCGGGCGCACATCGAAGCTTGACAATGGCGAATGGTGGAGGTTGGTGTGGCAGGAGTGACCGAGGTAGGTGTGCACACGAATGTCTGAACGCGCCGCCTTTGTACAAGTCAAGATGAATGCAGATTGAACACTGTGATGTGTGCGGCGTCGGGGTTGTCTGATTATTCCTCGTGTCCGCGTTTCAGATTCCTCGGAACACACTTCTGGCCAGATGTGTCCACGCCGTACCTTTTCCAGGGTACCTTCACCGAGCATTTCCCAACCATCTTGTGGTGCCGGGTCCTCGTTTTGAAAAGACAGCGCCCCGCGTAGCCTTCTTGTCCTTTCCTCCTCTCCTTCATCCTTCCTCGCATCCCTACCTCTGCCCTCTGCATGTCAACCATGTCGACGCAACCCTCACGCGTTTCGTGGCCCCCTACCGAAGGCCCCAGTGGCCGCGACTGCATGCGCCCCCCCCCGCCCAGTGCATCGGTTCGTGGCCCCATAGTGAGCTCCACCGATGACCCCAGTGGCCGCGGCCGCATGCGGCTCCCCCACCCATTGCAGGACCCCCCTCGCGCGCTTCCCCCCCACACCACGCAAGCTGACAGGCCGCGGCAGGGGGAGGAGGGGCTCGGCCTAGGGCAAGGGCAGGGGGAAGCAGGCCAGAGGGCATCCGTGAAGAGCGGATGCCGCCTCACCCGCAGACCCCCGCGCTGGAACTCGGCCAGGCAGCGCGATCGGTCGAGCCTCCTCCGGATTCTGCCAGCCGCCGAGGCTGCGCTTCCCGGAGGTCTTGGCCCAGGCGCGCGTTGGGGCGGGACGGGGGGGTCGCGGGCAGTGCATGGCAGGGCGGGGCAGGGCAGGGCAGGGCAGCTGTCGTTGCTCCCTTCCTCCTCCTCCACCTCCTCCTCCTCCTCCAGCTCATTCTCCCGATGGCACGTGCCCTCCTCCTCCTCCTCCTCCTCCTCCTCCTCCTCCTCCTCCTCCTCCTCCTCCTTCTCCTCCTCCGCCTTCTCCTCCTCCTCCTCCTCCTCATGCTCCTCCTTTCCTTCTCCCGTTTCGGCGTGCTCGGATTCGATTTGGTCGTGCCTCCTCCTCCTCCTCCTCCTCCTCCTCCTCCGCCTCCTCCTCATCCTCCGCCGCCTCCTCCTCCACCCCGTAGTCTGACACGCGCGTTGTCTTTCGCACGTCGTTCGCTGATTTCGCAAAGGCTTAGTTGGCATTCGCGTCAGCAGTAACGCGCTGATGGGATCGTACGACCTGTGTGACGTTGATACTGTTTCTGTTCCCTGGGAGCACGCACAAAGGAGGAGGCGGAGAGGTGGGGAAAGTGGACTAGCATCCCAGCCGCCCGAAATCGACCGCCGCCTCGCCACAGATCGGTCGGCGGCGAGCGAAGGCGGGAAGTGGGAAGTAGACGGCTTTCTCAGAAGGCGGCGGGGCTTCTCAGAAGCTGTCTGGTTTTCTGAGAGACCTTCTGCATCCCTGGGGAAGGCTCAGAAATTATCCCGGCAAAGCAACCTAACAACGATGTGTAGGAGCATATTTGGAAGCATCCCCCTTAAGATTCAGATGAGAATCCAGTTGTAGAATTATGCTGTTCTCGCAGTCGTAGTCGCATTCGCGATGACAGTCGCAGCGGCAACGGCAGTCGCAGTCACAGCCTCAGCCTGCCTCAGCCTCAGCCTCAGCCTCAGCCTCAGCCTGCCTCAGCCTCAGCCTCATCAGCCTCAGCCTCAGCCTGCTTCAGGCATCAGTCTGCCTTCAGCCTCAGGCCTCAGCCTCAGCCTGCCTCAGCCTCAGCCTCAGCCTCAGCCTCAGCCTCAGCCTCAGCCTCAGCCTCAGCCTCAGCCTCAGCCTGCCTCAGCCTCAGCCTCAGCCTCAGCCTCAGCCTCAGCCTCAGCCTGCCTTCAGCCTCAGCCTCAGCCTCAGCCTGCCTTCAGCCTGCCTCAGCCTCAGCCTCAGCCTGCCTCAGCCTCAGCCTGCATCAGCCTCAGCCTCAGCCTCAGCCTCAGCCTCAGCCTGCCTCAGCCTCAGCCTCAGCCTGCCTCAGCCTCTGCCTCAGCCTCAGCCTCAGCCTGCCTTCAGCCTCAGCCTCAGCCTGCCTCAGCCTCAGCCTTCAGCCTCAGCCTCAGCCTCAGCCTCAGCATCAGCCTGCCTCAGCCTCAGCCTCAGCCTCAGCCTCAGCCTCAGCCTGCTTCAGCCTCAGCCTCAGTCTGCCTTCAGCCTCGGCCTCAGCCTCAGCCTGCCTCAGCCTCAGCCTGCATCAGCCTCAGCCTCAGCCTCAGCCTGCCTCAGCATCAGCCTGCCTCAGCCTCAGCCTCAGCCTGCCTCAGCCTCAGCCTCAGCCTGCTTCAGCCTCAGCCTCAGTCTGCCTTCAGCCTCGGCCTCAGCCTCAGCCTGCCTCAGCCTCAGCCTGCATCAGCCTCAGCCTCAGCCTCAGCCTGCCTCAGCATCAGCCTGCCTCAGCCTCAGCCTCAGCCTGCCTCAGCCTCAGCCTCAGCCTGCTTCAGCCTCAGCCTCAGTCTGCCTTCAGCCTCGGCCTCAGCCTCAGCCTGCCTCAGCCTCAGCCTGCATCAGCCTCAGCCTCAGCCTCAGCCTGCCTCAGCATCAGCCTGCCTCAGCCTCAGCCTCAGCCTGCCTCAGCCTCAGCCTCAGCCTGCTTCAGCCTCAGCCTCAGTCTGCCTTCAGCCTCGGCCTCAGCCTCAGCCTGCCTCAGCCTCAGCCTGCCTCAGCCTCAGCATCAGCCTGCCTCAGCATTCAAAATGTGGCCCGGGAATGGAGTTCTGGGAATTCGAAGAACACGAAGTGGCCTACAGTTGGCTCCGGGCATTCAAAATCATGCGCAGGAATGGAGTTCTGGGAACTCGAAGAACACGAAGTGGCCTACAGTTGGCTCGGGCATTCAAAATCATGCCCAGGAATGGAGTTCTGGGAATTCGAAGGCCACGAAGTGGCCTACAGCTGGCTCCGGGCATTCAAAATCATGCTCAGGAATGGAGTTTTGGGAACTCGGAGACCACGAAGTGGCCTACAGCTGGCTCCGGGCATTCAAAATCATGCCCAGGAATGGAGTTCTGGGAACTCGAAGACCACGAAGTGCGCTACTGCTGACTAAAAAAATAGCCCCCCGGTTTTCTGGAGCACCCTGTCCGGATCCTGCCCAGACCCCCCTGGGGAGCCATGATGCTTTCTTTTGACCTTACTAGAAACCTATCAGTCTTCGCTGTTAGGTAATTTCCATAGAAGGCTGGAGGACTCCCGAGCCTTCTGAAACGGCCCGCCCCCTCTCGTCGTCGTCCTCGTCCTCTGCCCTCTTCCCCCCGCGCTGGCCGCCGAACAGACGTCGCCTCGCCCAGCCCGCTGAGGCCCCTGGCCTCGGCATCGCTCGGAGGTGTGCACCTTCCCCGGCGAGGACCCTCGCGGAGCCTCTCGGATCCTCGCAGCGATGGCAGGTGGCCGTGCCGCCGCCTCGCGGACGCCGCCCTCCTCTGGCCCTCGGGCCCTGGCCGCCGTGCCGGCACCGCGGGCGCGGCAGCAGGCCGCCCGGCGCCCGCTGCGAGGGCTCCCCGCCCTGCGGCGCGCTGGGGCCGCGGCTGCCGCGCCCGCGGGCGTGCGCTGCGCCTACCGCTGCGCCCTTCCTCCTGCTCGCCCTTCCCTCCTGCTCGCCCTCGGGGGCCTCCCGGGAGGCCATCATCGCCCTGTGTCCCTCGTGTTCGCCCTGGGGGGCCTCCCGGGAGGTCCTCGTCGCCCCGTGTCCCTCGAGTTCGCCTCCCTGGGCCTCCTGGGAGGCCCTCGTCGCCACCGGCCGGGCTCGCCTCGAAGTGCTGGTCCGAGCGCACCCCGGGAGGAGTCCGGGGAGCAGCGGCACCGGCACCTGCTGGCTTCCCCGATCCCCGCCCCGCGGCGTCGAGGACGCCCGCGGCGCGGGCACGCCGGACTCCTGCCGGGCGGGGAGGGGCAGCCGAGCCGAGCTCTCGGCCGCGGGCTGCGAGCAGGCGCGTGCTCGCTGCCCGGTGCGGGGCCCGCGGGGCCGCCAGGCAGGGCGATGCCGAGGAGAGGCCGCGTCGGTCTTCGGCGCCGGAGGGCGTTGCTCCTCGCGGTGTCGGGGCCCAGGGCCCGCAACCGGTCGCGTCTCACTCTCACTCGCTGGTTGTTTATGTTTTCTCTCTTTGTTTGTCTCTCTCTCTCTCTCCTTCTCTTTCTCTCTCTCTCTCTTTTTCACTCTCCCTTTCACTCTCTCTCACTCTCATCACTATCTCTCCCAGTCTCGCACAGTCACTCACTCACTCACTTACTCACACACTCACTCACACACTCGCTTGCTCACTCACTCACTCACTCACTCACCCACCCACCCACCCACCCACCCACCCACCCACCCCTCCTCCTCCTCCTCCTCCTCCTCCGTAGCCCTTGTGGCTCAAGTTGTCATCTTCTCGAGGTGGTGCAGTGACCCGCGCCTTTTTGCAGACTCGGCCCGCGACACAAGGGTCTGCATCTTGGCTTCCATTTGTGGCGGTGAGCTCCTGGAGGAGCACCCTCCCGCTTTCGTTCCGCTTTTCTCACCCTCCAGCTTTCACGGTTGCTTGCGGCCACCCGCCTGACCGCAATGGAGGCACAACTCGCTCAGCTGCTCGCTCAGATGACGAACATGACCGCTGACATCGGTCACGCGAAGGCCGCCGTTGGAGGCATCGCCGAGATCAAGACGACACTGCATGCCCACGACGCCAAGTTTGTCGAGATGCAACAGCAGATCGACGAGGCTAACAAGAACGCGATGGTTGCCCTCCACAAGGCGCAGCACACAGGCCTGGACCGGCAGCTCGAAGCTCGTCTACTTCAGCTCGAATCCTCGACAGCGAGGATGCAGTCTTCATCCGCCTCCGTGAACTCAGACAGGAGCAAGAGGAGCCGGGTCGGCACGGGCTCGACAGGCTCTACGGTTGCCAGCAGCGACGGCTTCCACCAGGGACGTGCTGACGCTGATTGTGATCGTACAAAGGTGTGGATCGGAGGGCTCACGCGCAAGATGCTCGCCTCATCCACGTCGCAGTTCGCCAACACCGTCCTGACCACGCTGCCCACGCACGAGCGGTTCTTGGTGCATATCAAAGCCTACAACCTGAACAAGAGCTCCTCGATGAAGTTCAGCTCGGTCGACCAGGCCAGCGAGTTCGTCCAGCGTTCGCGCGGCAACCCTCAGATGTTGATGTACACCGACCCCGTCACGAACGAGAAGTTATTCTTGCGAGCGCGTGTGGATGCTCCTCATGATGTGCGCCCCCGCAATAAGATCCTGGGCTCGCTGTGGCAGTCCACGATTACCTTCATGAAAGGCAATGGCACATGGACTGACAAGATGAAACTCGAATCCAACGGGTTTCGCGGCATTCTCTTCCTCATCGACGGCGAAGCTGTGCAAGACCTGTACGTTGTCAGCGAGGACGCCTCGGATAACGTTGCCACCGTCCCCGCCCTGGCAGCGCTCGAGAAGGTCGGGTTCACCGAGGCCGACGTGACGACCGCCACGGACATTACCAGGCCCATCAAGCGCTAGGAAATTGACACACTGCATGAGCTGGACGCGAGTAAGGCCAGCGCCCATTTTTGCCCGTGCACGGCTGCAGCTGCCTCGCCGCCTGTCCTCCTCTCCCCCCCTCGTCCTCTTTCGTGTTCGGCGTGCTCTTCCTCTTCTTCCTGCTCTTCTTCGTCTTCCAGCTCGTCGCGATCGCATTCGCTGTCCCCGAGCATTTCGCGTGCCCCACCGTCTTCTATTTCCTGCTATCCGTTTCGAATGATAGAACAAATCTCAATGGTTACTTGGAACCCTTTTCACGCTGTTTGCCTCTGCGCATGCTGATCACACTCGTCAAACACGCACGGTGAAACTATTCAACAGGTTGTCGAAACAATTCGACATCGTTTGCCTCCAGGAATGCCACGGACAGCAGGGAGATCTTGACCTTTTCCTACGTGAGCGAGCGCGAAGGCGCTCGAGCGCACGGCACTTTCTGTTCCTCTTCCTCCGCTGGCGGCAATGCTATCTTCATCTCCCCGTCCCTCTGCAAGCACTTCGAGAGTTTCGACCACGCAGAGCTGGTCGCGGGCAGGCTGCGCAGTCTTACCCTCCGAGGACCCTCCACCTCGCTCCCGACATTCCCGAACCTCAAAAGCGGCGGACCCTGAACATAATAAAGAGTGTCATGCTGTGCCCCACTGTATGCCCCTCGTTTTTGTTAGGGGATTTCAATTTCCAGCCCGTCGGCGAGGGCGGGGGCGACCTTTCAGGAACCGTCCATCGCGCTGACTCACCGCTCGCCCCCCACTTTCAAGCTGTTCTGGGCAGCCTGGCGGAAGTCCAGCAGATGCAGCGCGCGCACCTCGGCCACATAGGAGACCAGAAATCCCTGGGAAGAAACGACCGTATCTACATGAATCTGTTTTCCGCTCACATCCTGGACCTGAACCCTCGGAGTTTCACGATCGGTTCTGCCCTGGACCCCAAGAACCCCATCGGACCACGCCCCCGTCGCTGTTATCCCGGCGTCTGCCAAGCCCCCCGAGGTCCCGAGGATTCCGCGATGTGCCACAAGGGACCCGCTCTACCTTCAACACGTGGCTGAAGCGATCGAGGAAATAGGTGAAGCCAGTCTTTCTCAGAATGTTTATCAACGCGAGCTCGAATTTAAAGATATCTCTCGCGCTGCCGCACGGCGCGTTATGGATGCGGCCTACCAGTGCGAAGCCGCCTCCCCCGCTGAAAAGGCCTCGTGGGCCCCCACGGTCGTCAGGGGCACGGCCGCTGGTAACGTCCCCAAAATCGTGCTTGCACTCCGCGTCTTCCCCGCACTCGCCGCCAAATTCGCAAACGCGACTGACTGCGCTTGGCTCGACGAGGCTGGCTTCCACGCTTTCCTCGGCTCCATCTCCACGGCTCTCATCGACGCTGGCATTGCAGAGATCGATCAAGGTTCGCCCCCTCCCGCCCACAAGCTCGCCAAGAAACAAAACATGATGCAGTATTGCTCGGTGTGGAGCACCAGCATTCGCCAGATCCCTTTGACGGGCATCCTGGACAGCTCGGGCCGGTGCGAAACGGGTCCGAATGTTGCCGCGGAGAGGCTTGCCAAGCACTGGGGGCCCGCCCATGCGCCCGTCGCGGTCGACGAGGCCGCCGTGGAGCGGATCAAGCCGTTCACCCAACCAGCGCCTAGGGTCGTGTTCTGGAAATTCGAGCAGCTTGAATTTGAAGAAATGCTACGCCGACTGCGCGACACAGGCGCTGGCCCAGATGGGCTGCCATACTCGGCTCGGACTCGTGCGGGTCCAGCGGCGATCCAGATGCTTTATGAGCTTTACGTCGACGTCGTCAATTTCGGGAAGCCCCCTGATGGCTTCAATCATTCCCTGGGCGTCTTCCTTCCCAAAGGTACCCATGAAACTGACGACGAAATTGTTCAGCGTCTCCCCGAAGACACCCGCCCCCTCTGCCTCAGCAACACAGACAACAAAAGCATTGCCCTCGCCATCAATCGCCCTGTCAGTCGCATATGTCAAGAAGTATGTCACGAGCGCCAGCGTGGCTTTATCGCTGGACGCGATATGCTGTCCAATATCCTCGAGTTGGAAACTCGAGCTGTCTCTTGGTGGTGCCAGCTAGGCGCAGACAAGACGGGATGCACCTTTTTCGACATTCGCGCCGCGTTCCCGCCCGCGCTGCACGCATTCATTTTCATTATTTTGAAGACCATGGGCTTTCCCGAAGATATGTTGCACGCGATCG
>CAUYUJ010014440.1:20000-22500 GCA_963575745.1 Prorocentrum cordatum | reverse complement strand
GGCTGAGTGTAGGAGGAAGAGGGGAGGAGGAGGAGGAGGAGGAGGAGGAGGAGGAGGAGGACGAGGACGAGGACGAGGAGGACGAGGACGAGGAGGAGGAGGAGGTTATCGCTCCCAGTGGAGCGGCTCACGCGGCGGCGGAGGGCCCCCCGGGCCCACGCGCCGTAGGGGCGGGAGAGCTGACACGCCCACGTGCACGGGCTCTGGCTTGTCCTCCTCCTCCTCCTCCTCCTCCTCCTCCTCCTCCTCTTCTCCTCCTCCTCCTCCTCCTCCTCCTTCTCCTCTGGAGGGAGCACCATCAAGGCGCCGAAAGAAGGACCGGCCTCGGCTCAGGAGGGGCTCGGGCTTTCGGGGCCCTGCCTTCTGTGCCGTGGAGCTGCGTGGCCCAGGCCCGCCGTGGCCCCGAAAAGCCCCTTCGTTCCTTATAGTGTGCGCTCCCCCTGGGTGGACCACGATGACTGTAGGCAGGCCCAGGGCGTAGCGGCTCCCAATCGCCCACTCATCGCCGACAGAGGCCTGATGGCCCACCTGGCCCAGGGACGTGCGCATTCGCTGCCCAGGGGCCTGTCGCCGATCTGCCAGTGCCGGCGGTGCACCGCCGAGTTCAGGTCGATGCGTCCGCCCCCTGGTGGTGCCTCCTTTCGTTGCCCATCACCTCCTGGGTCCAGACAGGGTGGGTTCGCCGTCCTGGCCTGGTCTGGGCCAGAGGGCCTGTGTCGGGGGCTCTTCGGAAATCGCGCTGGCCATGGCCAGGATGCCACGGGATCTCGTCGACACTGGTTTTGGTCCTGGTCCATGCTGGCCGTTGCCGATACGCGAGGGCGATCCACGAATTGCACGGTGACCAAGATGGACGATGACCAAGTTCGACACCGACATTTCCGCAGTCAGTTTCGGCCATGGTAATCGTTTGTTTTTCCTCCAGTCGCGTCCAAGAGGGGGGCGAAGACTCGGGGAGGGATATCGTGGCCGGGGCCCTGACATCTCCCAGGTGTCATGGCCCCCCCACATCCTGCTTTCAATGCGTTCCCTGCCCCCCCCCCGTCCGCGTACATGCCTCTTCGGCGCCCCGGAGCATGGGCCAAACCTGGGCCCAGGGGTGGCCCTGCGCGGATCGAAGCGGGCGGATACAGCAGGTCGGCGCCGTCGACGCGGCGGCGACCCCGGCGCGGGCCTCCAAGGTCGAACGCCGCAAGCATCCTGGAATCGGCAGACGCCGAAAGAGCCTGCACGACGGGGAGGCCGCGATCATTCCAGGTTTGACGATCCACCCTGTGTTAATTAGCAGCCAGTGCGAAGACAAGGGCTCCCACGAGGGCGCGAAGTTATTCGCGCTTCGCGCTTCGCGGTCCTCGTTCCTTCTCCTCCTCCTCCTTTTCCTCCTCTTCTCCCCCTTGGGGGGCGGCGCGAGAGCGCGAAGTGATTCGCACTTCGCGCTTCGCGCAGCGCGAAGCGCGAAGTTGGGAGCCCTAGGAAGATTACCAGCCGTGCGCCCTCCCGGCCCGGACGGGGCCGGACGTTGCATGGGCGACCCTGGGCATTGGAGGACCGGCCCTGCGGGGATCCACGTGCCCAGGCCATCGACGTCGTGGTCTTGATTTTGTCACACTGACCTCGAGGAGGGAGGAGGGAGGAGGAGGGAGGAGGAGGAGGAGGAGGGAGGAGGAGGGAGGAGGAGGAGGAGGAGGACCGGCCCTGTGGGGGTCCACGCGCCCAGGCCATCGACGTCGTGGTCTTGATTTTTTGTCACACGGTGGACCTCTGGATGTCTCGACCCTTTCCCCGGGATCGACTTTTCTCCTCCTCCTCCTCCTCCTCCTCCTCCCTCCTCCTCCTCCTCCTCCTCCTCCTCCTCCTCCTCCTCCTCCTCCTCCTCCTCCTCCTCCTCCTCCTCTGAGTCGTTTTTGTGGACGGTCCCGGAGCCCAGCGAGGGCCCTTGAAGGCCGAAACCGGCCAGCAGTTGTCGATAACCCAGCGTCGATTGGACCGGCGGCGTCCCCGAGAGGTGTCGCTCCACGACTCCCTGCGGCTGCTCCGGGCGCAGCTGCCAGGCGTCCTCGCCCTCCCCCCTCCTCGCGCGGTCTTGCGCACCTAGTGCCCCTCCTCCTCGTCTTCGTTTTTTCCCACACATCCTCGCGCGTCCCCCTTTTCGCATCTGGGTAGCCTGGCTCTTGCCTCTGCCTGCCCCTAACATGCCCTCACGTCCCCCTTCTTCGCCCTTCTCTCCCGCCTGTTCCCCATCCCCCAGTGGCTCATTCTTCTCCGTGGTAAGTCCGAAGCTGCTACTCCACACTGCGCTTTTTTTAAATGCCAACGCCTATAACCTGTAAGTAACAGGTCCCGAGATGCAATAGACAAGGGTTTCTTTGGCCGTCGGTGGGTTGTCCTCACACCATGTTCAGGGGCCAGCCACCCTTAAGGCTGGCCAGCCTCTCCTCCTCTCCCTCCTCCCTCCACCCTCTGTTGCTTTACTTCCTTGCTATTATCAGTGATGACTCGG
>CAUYUJ010014440.1:0-15000 GCA_963575745.1 Prorocentrum cordatum | reverse complement strand
TGCGGGGGAAAAACCCGTCACCTCATTCCGGACGGGCCTCGAAGCGGCCCCCCGGACCTCGCAGGGCGCTTTGCCAAGCCTTCCCAGCGCACCTAGGGCGATCAGGGGGGTCATCGGAGACGTCCCAGAGAGCCCCATGACAGCACAAGAGCGCTCCAAGAGTGACCGACGTGACCTCAAGATGGCCCAAGAGGCCTCGAGGACAGCCCCAAAGAGGCCTCCCAGAGCACTCCCAAGAAGGCCCCAAGAGGCAAAAATCATTGATTTTCTGTTGTTGTTTCGTGAATTTGGGTTTTTTTCTTTTTTCGGTTTCCCGACGCTCCAAGACGGCGGTCTTCTGGGCGTCCGAAGCCGCCTGGGAGGCTCCAAAAGCGCCCCACAACCATCCGAAAGGGCTTCCAGGCAGTCCGAGAGAGCCCCAAACCTTCAGAGAGCCCCATGGCGGCCCAAGATGGCCCCAAGACACCCTCCGAAGCATTCCAAATCGTGACCCGGTCGTTCAGGGAGACCGCGGTTGGAGGCAGGGTGGCCCGAGGAAGCCCCCAGAGGCCCCCAGAACACGCGCAGGAGGCCTCCAGAAGGCCTTTGGAAAGCCTGAAACAACTTTTGTGAGGCCCCCACAGGCTCTCCAAGGAGGAGCCTCCGCAAACAAGAGCAGAGGAGGATGGGGAGAATGCGCAGGGCATGGCGAAAATGAGGAAAAAGAAGCATGGAGGAGAACGAAAAACATTATTATAGCGGCGATGCCGGACAAAAGCAAGAAGGAGTTATCGCTAAATTGGCGGTTGCTCCTTCCTGTTATTCCGCCTGCATACCAAACTTCAAGGACCAAGGTGCATGGCGCGAAGCGCCGCTGCAGTCTTGTGTGTATGTGATATATGATATATATATATATATATATATATATATATATATACCGGGGGACGTGGCCGGGGGGTCCCGCCCTTCTTCCTCTTCCCTCCTCCTTATCTCTCCTTCACTCCTTCCTCGCCCCGCTTCCCGTCTCCCTAATTGAAGGTGTTCCTCACTTGAAGCGAAAAGGTAACTTCCAAAAATCCTTTCTTATTCAAGTTGCCCCCTCCCTCCATATATTCGCCTGGCGCGAGCGTGTTCCACAAAGTGCTCCTGCATCCTCCATCCATCGCTCTCCGGTCCCCCTTTCTCTCTCTCTCTCTCTTTCTCTCCGTCTCTGCTTTTCTTTGCTTTCCTCTTTCTCCCGAGGCCTCCCAGAGGCCCTGAGAGGCGCCCCACATAGCCTCCAAGAAGGCTTGCACCACGTTTCCAAGAGGCCTGACGCGTGGCAGTGCGGCAGGTTCCGCCGATATTTCGCCGCCTGGACCTTGAGCGCGCGCGAAGCGTGCGACGGTTCTAGGATATATATATAGGTATATATATATACACATGCGTATCTATATATATATATATATGTGTGTATATGTATTCACAAATCATGCCCCCCACAGTTGCACACAAGAGTAACGAGAGGGGGAATCGTCGGCGCTGGACGAGTCCCGAGAGCAAATGTTGAGCAGTCCGCCGCAGGCGCCGATACTTTCAAAACAGTGATGTTGGGCGCGCGGCGGGGCGCGGGTAGGTCGCGGGTGGATCGCGGTGGGGCGGGGCCAACAGCACAAAGACGGACATGAATCCGCACAGCGGAACCGCACTGCAGCCACGCACGCAAGGACAGTTCAGGACGTCTCGGCCCAGTCACTCCGATATGAGAGCGCCTGCTACTATCATCCCTCATCCTTCACCCTCCTGGGGCCTCTCCTGATCTCGCCTGATCGGCCTGATTTCGAGGCGGGTCTGGCCGTGGCAGCGAGAGAGCCCCAGGAATGCCCAGAGGAATAGGAGGAGGAGGCGGAGGAGGAGGAGGTCTCTCCTGATCCCCGCCTTCTCTCCCCTGACGATGCACCGGCAACCCGTGCCCCGGAACCGCTCGTCCTGCTCTGCCCTCTCCTGCTCGTCCTCCCGGCGCTTTCCTGGATCCTTCCCTGGGCATCTGACGGGGACGACGACGACCTCGACGGCGACGAAGACGTCGACGACGACCTCGACGGCGTCGGCGGTGACGACGGCCGCCAGGCTTCCTCTCGGCGGTGGCCAAGTGCGGTGCCCACGCCGCCGACGTCGTCGTGCCGGAGAGCTTGCCGGTGGGCCCAGGCTGGTGGCGGGCGGGGCCAGGGCAGCGGTCGTCGCCGTTCGCCGAGGGGGAGGGGGGGTCCTCACGAGCGGCGAACGTACCCAGAGATCCAACGTGTTGAAAAAATCAAGACGGAGGTTTTTCAAATTTCGGCCCTTGGATGCCCTCGCCGGGCCTCGGGACCGTAAAAAAACGACTCAGGATGAAAAACCGGCCCTGGGGAATGGGTCGACACATCCGGGAACCGCGTATTGAAAAAATCACGACATCGGATCTCTGGGTATCCACGTCCACGATCCACACCCTCCTCCCTGTGGGGCCAGGGTCCCAGTGAGGGATGCGCCGAGTACGGGGGCGGAGGCGGCATGCGAACCCTGCCAGTGGAGCAGTCCCAGTTGAGCTCCTTATGGGCCTTAGAAAAGTGGCGAGTGTGGGCGCGGAGGGGGGGGGCGCCATGCAAACACCGCTGCTGGGGCCTTGGATGCAGCTCCCCATGGTGATTTACAAACGTATCAGGGGCGGGCGAAGTGGGGGGGGAGCGCCATGCGGACACCACTGGGACCGTAAGTGGAGCTCCTTACGGTGGCTGCAGGGGCGGGCGAGGTGGGCAGGAGGCCGCCATGCGGCCATCGTCACTGGAGCTCCCTGTGGGGCTTTAAAACGTAGCAGGGGCGAGCGAAATGGGCGGAGGCCGCATGTGGAAGCACCCACTGGGGCATTAGAACGTTGCAGGGCGAGCGGAATGGGCGTGTTCAGGCATACGAGCCTTGCGGCTGGTGTCATCTGTGGAGCTCTTATGGGGCCATTAAACGTGTGAGGGGTGTGCCGGAATGGGCGGTGTCAGGCACGCGAATTTTGACACATGGGCCTGGGTTTACGCAACGTGTGAGGGGTGTGCCAGACCGGGCGTGGTCAGGCATGCGAGCGTTGCCATATAGCCCCTCTGTTCCGCCCCTACGGGGCCACGGAACGTGTGAGGGGTGTGCCAGAGTGGGTGTGGCCAGGCACGCGATTTTTGCAACATGGGCCTAGGGCTACGAAACGTGTGGCTGGGGCCGAGTTGGCGTGGTCAGGCATACGGAGCCTGCCATTTGGGCCTTCTGCGGGCTCCTCTGGGACCACGGAACGTGTGATGGGGGGGGCCAGCATGGGGGTGGTCAGGCATACGGACACTGCCATGTTGATTTTCTGTGGAACTCTCGTGAGAGGTGTGCCAGAATAGGCGTGGTCATGCATACGGGCCTTGCCATTCGGTTTTTTTGTGGATCCTCTATGGTGCCACCAAATGCGGGAGCGGTGTGCCAGAATGAGCTTGGTCAGGCAGATGGGCCCTGCCATTTGGATTCTCCAGGGAGCTCCCATGAGGCCACAAAATTCGTGAGGCATTTACGAACCGGCGTGGTCAGGCATACGCGCCCTGCCATTTGGGCCTTTTTGTCGAGGTCCTCTGGGGCCACGGAGCGTGTGATGGGTGTGCCAGAATTGGCGTGTCAGGCATACGCGCCCTGCCAGTTGGACCTTCTGTGGAGCTCCTATGCGTCCATGGAACGAACGTACGAGGGTTGTGCCATGATGGGCGTGGCCAGGCGCACGGAGCCTGCAAGTGGGGCCTTCTGTGAAGCTCTGATGGGGCCACGGAACGTGTGAAGGCTGTGTCAGAAGAGGCGTGGCCACAGGCACTCTGACCTTGCCATGTGGAATTTCTGTGGAGCTCCCACGGTGCTACGGAGCGTACGAGGTCAGGCATACAGACCTTGCCATTCGGGCCCTCTGTGGGGCTCCCTACGGGGCCACGGTGGTGGCGATAATGATAGCGATCATGGTGGCAACGGCGATGATGATGATGATGATGATGATGATGATGATGATGATGATGATGATGATGATGATGTTGCTGATGGTGATGATGACGATTACGACGATCATGATCATGATGATGATGATGATGATGATGATGATGATGATGATGATGATGATGATGATGATGATGATGATGATGATGATGATGATGATGATGGTGATGATGATGATGATGATGATGTTGATGGTGATGATGATGGTTGCGGTGGTGATGTTGGTGGCGATTACGACAACGACGTGAGAGGAAGTAGAGGAGGAGGAAGAGGAGGAGAAGGAAGGGGGAGGAAGGAAGGAGGAGGAGGAGGAGGAGGAGGAGGAGGGGGCCGGGCGCTGCTGACCCAAAACGAGGACCCGACACCATATATTGGTTGGGAATAAAAGACCTCGGCGCGACCCCAATTAGGGAAAGTTTCCAAAGCAAGTAACTAAGCAAAGAAGGCATTGCTTTGCATTGAATTACTTTGCTTTGCAATGCGTTGCATCATCTGGCATTGCTTGGCATTGCTTGGCATTCCTGTGCACTGCACTGACTTGATTTGATGTGATTGCGAAGGCCTTACAGCCGGTGCCGCCGACCCTGAAGACGACGAAGATGAAAACGAGCGGGGGGGGTAGGAGGCGGAGGAGGAGGAGTGGGGGGGGGGAAGAGGAAGGGTGGAGGAGGCGGATGAGGGAGGAGGAGGGGGGGGAAGGATGAGGAGAAGCAGGAGGAGGAGGCGGAGGAGGCAGAGGAGGAGCAGGCGGAGGGGGAGCAGGGGGAGGAGGAGGAGGAGGAGGAGGAGGAGGAGGAGGAGGAGGAAGAGGAGTAGGAGGCGTTGTGGCAGTCTGGAGTCTTTTGGAAACAGCTTCTCATGGTTTCGAGGGCGCTTGAGGGGGAAACGTATCTGGGCGGCGTCCTTTGGCCGTCCGGGGGCCCCCTTTGGCCGTCCTTAGGCGTTCTTGGGCTGTCTTGTGGGGCTTGGGCCGTCTAGGGGCGCTCTTGCAGATTTCAGCGCATCTACAGAGGGCCCCTTTGTAAAAGCCGCCGCAAACGGGGGATGCGAAGACCCCCCCCGCCCCGGGGACCCCCCCCCCGCCAGGGAAGGGACAAAGAGAAGGGGCTTCCTTTTGACGTGACTACGACGTGGGCCGATGTCCCTCAATCCCCGGACTCCTCCCCCTGACAACGGGAGAGTGCTCTCTCACCCCCGACGGGGAAGGATAAACAGGAAAGGCGTCCCGTCGACGGGACCAGACAGACACCCCACTCACGCCGACAGGGTCGGCGGATTGGCTTGGCATTGGTTTGCTCTGAACTGCATAGATTTGTATTACTTGGCTTTACTTGACATTGTTTGGCGTTGTTGGTCATTGCTTGGCATTGCTTCGCATTGCTTGGCGTTGCTTGGCATTGCATGGTATTTCATAGCATTGCTTGAAATTGCTTCACATTGAATGGGACGGCGTTGCATTGCTTCGCATTGCTCTGCATCGCTTGGCGCTGCTGGACAGTGAGAAGCCAAGAGCAAGGAATCTTAGGAAGGCAGTCGAGAGACAGTACCACGCAACCCGAGGAAGGCAGTCCAGAAACAAGACCGAGCAACCCTAGGAAGCCAGTCAGGAAACAAGACCGAGCCACCCGAGGACGTAAAGTGAAAACGCAGACGGGCAACCTGGCTATAGGCAGGCCGACGCCGGCCCGGAAGGCGGCCAAGAGAGAAGAGCAGGCAGCCCGGGGAGGGCTGGCCGGCACAGGTCCGGCACCCGCCGGTTCTTCAAGACAGGCAGGGGGCCCTCCAGACATCGGAGGCGGAAAAGAGGGGGGTGATGACTAGGGGGGGGTGGATATCATGGCGCGGGCCATGATATTTCCCCAGATTTCACGGCGCCTCTTCTTATTTCATTACGTCCCTGGCCCCCCCGCTGGGCCGCGCACATGCCGCCGGTCATGATTTGCACCCCCCCTCTTGGGCACCCCCCTCTTGGCCGCTCCCGAAGACAAGCCCCTGGGGGCATTGCTGCGTCACCTTCGGAAGACGGCGTGGCAGCTCAGGGCAGCTCGTGGATGCCTCCGTGGCTGACCATCGAGTGCATGATGCACGTCTTGTCTCCTCCGCTCTCTCCCCTCTCCTCGCCCCTCCCCTGCCTGTGTCTGGAGCTGCTGCGTTCATCGTACTGTTAT
This sequence comes from Prorocentrum cordatum, assembly GCA_963575745.1. NCBI lineage: Eukaryota > Dinophyceae > Prorocentrales > Prorocentraceae > Prorocentrum > Prorocentrum cordatum. Next base: position 8,833 of record CAUYUJ010014440.1, on the reverse strand, counting down.
ATTTGGCTGCGCTGTGCGGACGGTGAATAAATGAGTGTGAGGAAAACGGAGGGAGGAGGAAGAGGAGGATGAGGAGGAGGGAGAGAGGAAGAGGAGGATGAAAGAGGAGAAATAGCAAGAGGAGGGAACAGGAGGAGGAGGAAAATGGAGAAGGAGGAGGAGTGCGAGGGAGAAGGAGGGAGAAGGAGGGAGGAGGAGGGAGGAGGGAGAAGGAGGGAGGGGGGAGGATGAGGATGGGCAGAGAGGATAACCGGGACAACTTTGAGGCACTGCCCCCCGCTGTGGGCAGGCTGCCGCCCCCCTCATCCCCCGCAGTCGGCCCGACCGCTTCCGCAGGTGCTCCCTTCGTCTGGGGCTTCGAGGCCGGCGTCACGACGTGCGAGGTGTGCCTAGACCATGACCAGTTACCTTTCTCCATGCTCATCCGTTTGCTCGTGCTTCTCCTCTTGATCCCTCCTCCTCCTCCTCCTCCTCCTCCTCCTCCTCGTGCGCCTTCTCTCCCCGCGCCACTTCCTCCTTCTCCCCCTCCTCGTCCCCTGTTCCCCCCTCTTCCGCCCCCTGCTCCTTATCAATAGAACCTTCGTCGCACCACCAGACGTGTCGGTAGGGAGGGCCGGGCGTTTCGCTTCAGACTTCCTCGCCAATTGCGGCGCTGAAACCTCACATGTCTGACATCTACATGGAGGGCGCGTCGTTTTCAAAATCTGGTTGTCGCCTCCGCGCCGCGCACATTCGCTTTACACTCATCCAACTGCCACAAAGATGTGGGGCAGGTGTTGTTCAGACTGTGGCTCCCGCCCTCGCGCCGCTTTCATTCGTGTTCACAGCTTCGAACAGCTACAAATAATGATGGCGGGCCATTTTCAAAATGCGATTCGCCGTAGCGCCGCTCACATTCGTTTTGCAAGGTTCTAGCCGCTACAAGGATGGAAGGCGGATGGCGGTTACTTTTCAAAATGGGGGTCCCAAGTAGGATTTTCTCCAACTGCATGACCCAGTAAAGCGGCTCCCGTGTGTTATGCGACGCGCTTCCCCCCCAGCCCCCAACGCTTCAACGCCTCATTCTGTAGTTGCGCCCCGCGGCAGGCAGGAGGGGCGGCGCGCAGGTCGCGAGAGGGCGGCAAGACCAGCCAGCAGTGACGGGGCCAGCCAGTAGAGGGCGGCCGGGGGGGGGGGGCCGGCCGCGCGCCGGCCCAGGCGCGGGCGGGCCCCGCGCATGAGCGCGAGAGGAGGGCGCGCCCCGAGTCGGGGAGGCCTGCGGGGGGGCGCCGAACAGGCGCGCGACGGGATGCGGCCGCGCGGGCGGGGAGGAAAGGCAGCGGGCAGGCCCCGAGCATGGGCCGCGGGCCTGCAGGGGGGCACCGAGTAGGCGCGCGATGCGAGAAGCCACGGGGGCAGGGGGGGGAGAGCGGCGGCAAGAGAGGCCACTGCCAGGGCGGGGGCGTCGCGCTCAGCGCAGGGCGAGGTCGCAGGTTGGGCGGCCGCTGAAGGCCTGACCCGCGCTGGCGGGAAGGGTCGTTGCAAGTCTTCAAGGCCGCGAGGAGCCCGCTAGCCGCCCCCCTTCCCCGCGCGGCGGGGCACCCTTCACTTTGCCTTTCGCGGGGTCAGAGTTCTGACTCCGCTCGTCAAGTTCGCGATGCCACTCAGCGCCCCAGTCGACGCGCGCCTTTCTCCCAGCTGAACCCGCGCACGTCGCAGTCGACCTCGCGGAGGTCTTTCGCAAAGCCTCGGCAGAATTCTGGATTGCGACGCCGCGGGTCGTCGGCGGAGCGGGGGCCAGACTCCCGGCCACAAACGGCGCTCCACCCAATGGTGGGCATTGGGCCACATTCTTTGCGGTTGATCCCCGCTCTCCAGTCCTCCTTTGCGTTGTCTCGGCGGTTCCAGGTAGGGGGCCAGGTAACCTGGTGCCTCGGCTTGTTCTAGAGTCCGTCATCCCTGCCCGACTGAGGCGTGGGCAGCGCGAGCGGGGGCGCGCGACGCGGTGCCGCCCCCCGTCTCCAGGGCGAGGCGGTCTCCGCTGAGCTTCGGTCGCGCCACCCTTGGGGCGCGCCCGGGCTGCGCTGTTCGCTGGCCCTGGGGGTCTTGCGCACTAGCTTATCCTCCGCGGTCGGCGATGCGCTGGATTTGGGCTGCACTGGCGTGGGGGAATGGCTCCGGGCACGCCGCTCCGCGTCCAGCCTCGGCGGCGCTTGGGGGGCGGCAGTCTGGATCGTTCCGCGCGCGGGGAGCTGCTGCTGGGGCGCTGGGCTGCCGACCCCCCCTTGGGCGTTGAACCTGAAGGGATGGCGGCAGCGGAGCGCCAGGGGGGGCTTCCGTGAGGGCTGGCTTCTTCTTTCCAGCGGATATACGGAAGTCCCGCGCGCGGGGGCGCTGAAGCGACGTGATCCCGCTGGACTACTCAAGGTAGCCAAACAAGACTTCTCGGCCGTGCCGTGCCCGGCCTCGCCCCTTTCCGGACGCTATGGGGTCGCGTTTGTTGCGGTGCGCATCGAATTCGCCAGGCCCCTCGAGCGCGCTGGCGGAGGCCTGGGAGGCGGCGGGGGCATGGGGGGTCTGCCGGCGCAGGTGGTTGACCAGGAGGGGGCAAGGGCGGCGCGCCCACCGCCCCATTGAACTCCCATCGGGATCCCAGACGCCAGGATGGAGTTGCCACATGGAGGCCAGGAGCTCCCGACAACATGCCTCGGGCCAAACTCAGGGGTCCGAGAGGGGGCCCATGCCTCTCCTGGGCCGGCGCAGCGCGGAGTCAGCGTTTCTCGTCGCCCATGTCCTCCAGCGTTCGTCGACGTCCAGGGTCGACCTAGGGGGATTGCTCAGACAGACGCCACCATAACGCGCACGATGGCGCTGTCGGCACTCCCGGGCGTTTTGTCGGGATGGACGCGCCTGGCCGCCTGCATATTGGCGATGGCACTCGCGCGCCACGCCCACGCTCGCGCACCTATCCTGCGCGTGTTTGCGAGCCCGGGCACGCGCGGGCCACATAAGCATGTGTGCTTATACATATTTACATATGCGCGTATATCAGAGGGCGCGGAGGCGCCGTTGCAGCCGCGCCCCGGCGAAGACCAGCAGCATGGATTCGCGGAGCTGGCCCGGTCATTTTTCGTTATATCCATTGGAGGGGAACGAGCCCCCCCGCCCACCCCCCGAACGCGCGGCGACGCGGAACGGAAAGGCTCGGACCCCACCTAGAGGGGCGGGGGGGTGCGTTTCCTCTTGGACCCCCGACGCGCGGAGGCCCGACCACGGGAAGGGCGCGGCCCCCCCTGGGCGCGGCCGCGCTCTCCTCTCGGTGGCGGCCCTTCGGCCCATGCGGGGCGCCCCTTCGCGGGCCCCCGGCCCGCGGCCCAGGGGGCGCTCCTCCTCTGCAGCCCCCAGCATTCCAGCGTCGCATTGGGCGGCCGCCCTGGCCCCCCGCCCCCCGCCGACGAAATGCTCGGGCCCCGCCCGAGGGGAGACGGGGGGGGCGGGGGGAAGGGGGCATCTTTGCTGCCCGCGCGCGGCGCGGCCACGCCCTCCTCTCGGAGGTTGCGGCGCGACCCCGTCGCGGCCCGCGGGCGCCTCCCGTTCGGCGGCGCCCCCAAGGCGCTGCTTTCGGAGGCTTCAGACGGCCTTTCTCCTCGCTCGAAGCTGCCCATGGCTGCGCCCGGCACGGCGCCTCGCAGAGCACGGCGCTGGAGCTATCAGAGACGCGCAAAACGTCTCGGGCGTGAGAAGCAGGGGGGCACATGCCGACGCGCTCAGTCGACGCGCGGGCGGCGCCCACCACTTCGCCAACGTGGCGCTCTCGTTTGAGGCGCCATCTCCGTCGAACGCACAGCGCGCCGCCTCGCCGCCGACCTCGAATCGCTCGCGAAGCGCAGCTGGCGCGCGCGCGCCCCGCGCCGCCCGTCGCCCTTTTTTCTCGCCAGAAAAACATCGCCGCGCATCGCGGGGACGCGGGGGGCCCGCGGGAGGGCGCGACTGTCGCATGTCCACGGCTCACTCGGCTTTCGCTGGGAAGCCGGTCGATTCAGGCCCCCGGGATAGAGGCGAGGGCCGGGGCGGCAACGTCGCGCGCCGAGGGCACCCCACAAGGGTTCGGCGAAGATTGGGCGCGCGCCCCCCGCAGCGCGTCGGTGCCTCTTCTGGGTGCGCGGGCTGCCCCAGGGCCGCTCCCGGGGCATTCAGCCAAATTGGAAATCGGTTCGGCTGCTCCCAGACACCGACGCCCCCCGCCCCCCCCCCCCCGCCCTCCCCCCAGGTCGGGGGGCGGCTCGAGGGGGAATGGGGCAGAATCGGCCCGGCCCCGCGGCGCCCAGCCCCGCCGGGTTTCGCGGCGAACGCGCGGGGCGCGACTTCTGGGCCGCCGGCCAAGGCTTCGCCAGCGCAAGGACTGGCTCAAGAGCGTCGAGCAGTCGAGCATTGCACCTGGAACATGCGTCGGCGCGAGACTGCGAACAAGCAGACGCCGTTCTCGGGCCTGGCCCGCCATCGCAAACCTAGGCGGTCAGACTTGCAAGCTGCGCGTCGGAGACGCCCTGGTGGGGGCGATCGCAGGCAACGCTTTGGGGCAGCGAAGCCGACTTCCGCCGGCGACGACGGCGACCGCGAATTCACCGGCCCCAGGGGCCCCGCGCCGCTCGCGACGCGCATGGGGAGCGCCAGTCGCGAGCGCAGGCCCGAAACCCAAGAAGTGGACAATCAGCGCGTCCAGTTCTGGAGACGCAGCATGGCAAGCACGGGTCGAGAGGCCGCGCTCGTCGCGCCGCCAGGTCGCCAGTGGTGCGCGACGCAAAGAGGGAGTACTACACGCTGGCGGTGGGCCCGTCGACGACGGCCTTCTCCGCGCTGGCCAGGGTGCCAGTCACGAGAAGCAGCGCCCACGGGCTCCGAGCGGTCGGCAAGGCATTATTTTCCAGGTGCTGGCGCGGCACGATGTGCGCGAGCATCGCTGGACGGCGCGGCGCTCCATCCAGCACGCAGCCGGGCGCGCGGCGCGCGCGTAGTTCATTCGGGCTGAGCCTGCCTGTCCGAATGCATGGTAAACTCCGAGCGAGGAAAATGTGTTATGTGTCGTCTTGAGTCGCCGCAGCAGACTTCGCGCGACGGCTTTCGCAGGCGGCGCAATGAACGACGGAGGCGGGCGCAACGAGGAGGGGGGGGCGAGGTGGGGAATCAGTGCAAGCCCAGGGCTCAATGAGCCCGGCTCATCAACGATGCTGAAATCACCCCCCCTTCCAAGTTCCTTCTTCACAGGTTCCTACATCGATGTCTCGCCACTGCAGGAAGCGCCCCGTTGGAAGACAGCCGTCTGGACATTCCCAACCACGCCAAGTGCCCATTCCTCAGACTTCAACGCCGCGAATCAGCGTGACCGATGCGTCCTGGCGATCCTGAGTCGCGCCAAAACACCATTCCGGTGATTTCAACACCGCCAATTACGGTGATTGTCGTCGTGCCGAAACACCGCTTCTGGGACGACAGCCATAAGAGTCCTTGAAGGTGGTGTGAATTGTTCAGACGAGCGCGCGCGGCGCCAACGCGAGAGCCACGCTTTGAAAACCACCCGCCCACGATTTCAGCCACTGCTTTAAACGAGCGCGCGCGAAGCTAAGGCAAGAGCCACATTTTGAAAACCACCGGCCCTCCAGCCGCGGAGCTTTGGCAAGCTTTTCAAACGAATTCGCGCGGCGCTCAGGTGAGAGATGGATGTTGAAAGCCATCCGCCGTCCATCCGCGCAACTCGTTCACACGTTTAATGCGAGCGTGCGCGGCGCCAAGGCGAGAGTCACATGTTGAAAACCGCCCGCCCCCGATTCGCGAAGGTTTTGCCAACTTTACATCGAAAACCACGCGACGCTCGGGCGAGAGCCACATCTTGGAAACGGCCCGTCGGCTTACAAGACCATGATCAGAATGGTTGAAGAAGTGTGTCAAGCAAAACGCCCGACCCACCCTACCGACCCGTCTCGGGGTGCGACAGGGAGGAGTTATGGAGAAGAAGAGGGATGGAAGAGGACGACGGCGACAACGGCGAGGAGAGAATTGAAACGGCGGCGGGGGAAGAAGAGGAGAAAGAGGAGAAGGAGGAAAAGGAGGGGGAAATGGAGGGTGAGGGAGGAGAAGACGACGAGGGAAACCATGGGGAGGGCCGAAAGGAACCGCGGAGAAGGAAGGCCGCTGCTACATCGCCGTTCACTGCTCTCCTCAGCAAGAAGAGCGCCGGCGGGATCAAGCGCGTTCGAGGTGCCCTGCGGGCTCCGTCCGCCCTCGCCTTCCTCTCGCCCGTGCCACTCGCGGCTCCCACCCTGCGCCGCACAGCGGCAACGGGCGCGTCGATGTCCAGCGGCGCCCAGCGCTGCGCCTTCGCCGCCCGTGCTTGCGCCAGGGTCTGCCCCCGACTGGCGCCGCGCCATGTCGGAAACGACGGCGATCGCCAGACGGCGCAGGGCGGCAAAAGCCGCCGCCCCCGCGCCCGGCGCAGCGCCGTCGCACGTCGCCTGCGCGCCGCCATCGCCGCCAGCGTGCAGCGCGGGGCAGGCCGCAGCCGTCGCTGTCGCCGCGGACGGCGAGCGCGTTTTCCTGACGGGTTCGGCCAGGGCAGGCACATCGGTCGCGTTGCGTGAGATGATCCGCGCTGCGAGGGCCAAGCATGAGGACGCACGCGTCGCCGCGACGGCCACTGCGGAGTTCGCCGCCCTCGCTGTCGGGGGCACATTCGCTGGGACATCGGGCGCCAGCGATTGCGCGGGCAAAACGCACGTTGTGCGTCGACAATCCAGGGCTCCAGCTACGCATATTCGACAGCGGCTGTCTGCGGGCATTTTTCCAGAAGCGTTGCTATCTGGTTGGGCCAGAGCCTTGCGAGGCCATTGAAGGTGTTCGCGCAGGTGGTGTCCAGTTGATGAACAAAGGCAAGGCAGCCCACCGTTATCATCGCAAGCGCCATGAAAGCCCTTGCGCAACGCGTTGCCAGCGAATCCGCGGACGACATGCATCGAGGAGACGCTCCCTGGGCCCCCGCGGAAACCCACCGCGGACACACGTTTACCCCACGACGGAGCTCGGCACGCAGCTGGCCGAGGCAGCGCAGCGACTCGATTTTCCGCCGGCGAACTTTGGCTAGGTCAGGAGCGGGGGGGCGTCGAGGCGCCGGGGGGGCAACGGGGTGCAGTGCCGTTTTTAATACGTGCTCCGCGTGCGGATCATGTATTAAAAATGCAGGGCTCTAGTATTAAAAACAACGAGGAGGTCATGCATACATGTATTCATGCATTCATCATGGATTCAGAATCCTACGTTTGGGAAAATCTTATGCGTTAAAAACAGCCGGCGAACTGTGGCTAGGTCAGGAGCGGGGGGGGGGGGGCGTCGAGGCGCCGGGGGGCAAACGAGGCGTCGAGGCGTCGAGGCACGAGGCGTCGCGCACGCGGGGGGGCGTCGAGGCGTCGAGGCGTCGCGGCGTCGAGGCGCCGGGGGGGGCGTCGTGGCGTCGAGGCGTCGAGGTGCGCAAGAGCCGGGCAAGCCATCTCCTCCTCCTCCTCCTCCTCCTCCTCCTCCTCCTTTTCCTCCTCCTCCTCCTCCTCCTCCTCCCCCTCCTCCTCCGACGACCCCCTGGGCGGGGGTCGTCGGCGCAAAGGCCGGGATCTCGGGCCAGGGGCGCGGGGGGCGTCGAGGCGCGGCGAGGGCGAGGCGGGGTCGGGCAATGACCCGGTCAGGGTCCACGCGGGCGGGGCTTCGTCAAGGCAGCGGCTCGGCGGTTCTGCGGGGGGGGGGGGGGGGGGAATGTCGAGGCGGGGAAAGCGCGAGGGGGGCGAGGGGCAAGGAATGTCCACCGGGTAGGGAAGCGGAAGGCACAGGGAAAGAGTTAGTGGATACAGGATTTGCACATGTGTTCGACAGCTGCACGGATGGTGGGCGGCTTGTTGTCTGCTAAAAACCGGGCTTTCGCTGGAGGTATCACTGATCATTGTGATCAGTCCTCGTTGTGCATATTCAAGCTGGAAAGCAGAGGGCGGTTCGTTTTTCATCACGGGCCCCCCGCTTGAATGGAGAAGCCACGGGGCTCTCCATGTCAACGCATGTAGAGATTTAGTACGAGGGGAGTTGAGGCTGGGGGTGTGGCGCAGCATCTCTAAAGCACTCTGGTCGTCCTACCCTTTCTCCCTCATCATATCCCTCGAAACTCCCCCGTCAGATCCGTTCACCTCGTGTTCATCTCTCTTCGCCCTCCTCGTCCTCATGATCCCTAGCCTGTTGCGTTCGGTGTAAGTGTTTGTGCATGTATAATATACTATAATGTGATATAACAGAATATAATATAATATACCATAATATAGTATAATATAACGTAAACATATAATATAATGTAATGTAATATAATATAATATAATATAATAGAATATGATATAATATAATATAATATAACATAATATAATATACTATAATATAATATAATATAATATAATAGAATATAATATAATGTAATAGAATATTGTATAATAAAGTATATTATAATATAATATAATATAACATAATACAAGTGGCACGCGTGCCCTGGCTCTTGCACAAAGGTGTCCGAGGCTCAGGGGGGCTGCCCTGGGAAGCCTGGGCGGGGGGGGGCAGAGGGGGGGGGGCAGGGGGACAAACGACACGACACGACACGACACGAAAATAAAAGTGGCCCAGGGGGGCTACCCTGGGAAGCGTGGACAGGGGGGGGGGGACGAACGACACGACGAACGACGAAAATAAAGGGTTCCGTGGCCCAGGGGGGCTACCATGGGAAGCGTGGACAGGGGGGGGGGCGAGGGGGACGAACGACACGACGAACGACGAAAATAAA
>CAUYUJ010014439.1:350243-405087 GCA_963575745.1 Prorocentrum cordatum | reverse complement strand
AGAAAAGCTCCCAGAAGCTTCCGCTTCGATGCTGAGCTTTCTCACGGATTCAAGGAGCTCTACGAGGTTCCCGGCGGTGACCAGGTTGACGGTTCACCGCCGGCGCCAGTTTGAAAGATATTTGACCATTTATTTTAAGAAAGCAGATTTTTCGCACGTGTAAACGAATATGAGGGCTTCTCTGTCTTAATATGAGCTCTCTAGTTGCACTTTTACTATCAAAACACTTGGCGCAACCAACTTGATATCGAGATGAAAAAAAAATCATGTTTTCTCTTTTTCGAGAAATGCTTCCAGGAGCCCTCTCTTGATGCTCAGCACTCTGACGCGTGCTAGGAGCTCTACGAGGTTCCCGGCGGTGACCAGGTTGACGGTTCACCGCCGGCGCCAGTGCGAATATACCTCGTAGAGCTCTTCGACATCGATGAGCTAGAGGAATTCCGGCGCGGGGTGGAGCGAGTACCTCGTAGAGCTTTTCGTCATCGATGAGCTAGAGGAATTCCGGCGCGGGGTGGAGCTAGTAACTCGTAGAGCTTCCCTTAGCAAGTTATTCCCGGAGAGCTCGCTGAGAGCTAGAGGGTTTAAGATTAGAAGCCGGACGGTAGTGGTGCCCGCCAGGAGCTCTTTTCCGTCGCTTCACGAGCCTCGCAGCGACTCGCCCGAACCGGCCACTGGTCCGGGAGAGCTTCCGGCAGATCTCCACGCGTGTCTCATGTCTGCGGATCGATTTCTGTGATTACCAGCTCTGCAGCCCATACAGTATGAGTTAAGTGCAGAAAACCGAGAGTACCTCTCAGGATGACTCGAATAATACAACAGTTTCGCAGATTTCGTTCGAGCAGCAGACCGAGTTTCGAGCGATCGGTTCGACGAACGGACGCGCCTGATGTCTCGAAATCGATTCCTGTGACCAGCAGAGCTATAGCCCTCCCCCAGCACGATTTATGTACAGAAAACCGAGAGCACTTCTCAAGATGACTCGAACAATACGAATGGGTTCGCGAACCTAGCTCGGGGAGAAGGCCGATTTCAGAGCTCTTGATGCAACAGACGAACGCGCCTGATAATTCTCAATCGATTTCTGTTAGTATGAGCTCTGTGGCTGCCCTATAGATCGAGTTAAGTACGAAAAACCGAGAGCGTCTGCTACAATGACTCGAATAATACGAATAGGTTTGCGACCCTAGCTCGGCTAGCAGACCGAGTTCAGACCTCTGGATTCAACAGGCGAACGCGCCTGATCATTCTGAACGCATTAGCTGTGCTGACCAGCTCTGTAGGTGTCCTGAAGCTCGAGTTATCTTGAGAAAACCGACAGCGCCTATCAAGATGACTCGAAACGGCCGTTCCCGCCTGCCTGCTTTTTGGCCTTTAAAGTTACCCGATCGAGCTGAGATCAAGATGGCGAGCGGGAATAAGATCGAATATCATGGGAAAAAATACTAGAGCTCTAACGAATTGTCAAATTTCGAGAACAAAATTTTCAACCGACCAAAAGTCATCAAAAGGTCCGTCGAGATTTTTCTTGCCAACTAGCTCTGGGACGCGCCGGAATTACTCTTAGCTTCCAGCTATAACTAGCTAAGGGAAGCTCTACGAGTTACTCTTAGCTTCCAGCTATAACTAGCTGAGGGAAGCTCTACGAGTTACGAAGAGCTCTACGAGGTACTAGCTCCACCCCGCGCCGGAACTGGGCGCCGGCGGTAAACCGTCAACCTTGGTTACCGCCGGGGAACTCGTAGAGCTTCCAAGCTCCACTTAAGTTGAGAAAACCGAGACCACCTACCAACATTCTGACTCATAGTGAATATTTTTTGACCTCTGAATGCGACAAGCGGACGCGTCTGATCAGACCGTGTTCAGACCTCTCAATGCGACAGGCTTACCAGCCCTGCAGCCCCCTTACAGCACGAGTTAAGTGCAGAAACCTGTTACGAGCAGCAGACCAAGTTCTGAGCTCTCAAATCGACCAACGAACGCGCCTGATGTGTGCAAATCGATTTCTATGACCCGCAGCACTGTAGCCCTCCCCCAGCACGAGTTGAGTGCAGAAAATTGAGAGCACTTTTCACGATGATTCGGACAATACGCATAGTTTCGCAAACCTAGCTCGGGCAGCAGGCCGAGTTCAGAGCTCTCGACACAACAGAGAAACGCGCCCGATAATTCTCAATCGATTTCTGTGACTGTAGACTCTATAGCTTACAGCTAGAGTTAAGTAGAGAAAATACTGAGAGCGTTTATAAAGATGACTCGAATAATACGAATATTTGCGGACCTAGCTCGGCTAGCAAACCGAGTTCAGACCTCTGGAGTCAGGAGGCGTACGCGCCTGATCATTCTGAGTGCGATAGGTGTGCTTACCAGCACTGTAGCTGCCCTGCAGATCGAATCGAGTAGAAAGTACCCACCATGCGTATCAAGTTGACTCCAATAATACGAATAGGTTTGCGGACCTAGCTCGGCTAGCAGACCGAGTTCAGACCTATGGATTCAGGCGAACGCGCCTGATCATTATGAGTGCGATATGTGTGCCTTGCACTGTAGCTGCCCTACAGCTCGAGTTAAGTAGAAAATACCGACAACGCGCATGAAGTTGACTCGAATAATACGAATAGGTTAGCGGACCTAGCTTGGCTAGCAGACCGATTTCAGACCTATGGATTCAACAGGCGAACGCGCCTGACGATTCTGAGTGCGATAGGTGTGCTTACCAGCAGAATAGCTGCCCTACAGCTCGAGTTAACTACAGAATACCGACAACGCGTATCAAGTTGACTCGAATAATACGAATAGGTTTGCGGACCTAGCTCGGCTAGCAGACCGAATTCAGACCTCTGGATTGAACAGGCGAACGCGTCTGATAATTCTGAGTGCGATAGCTGTGCTTACCAGCTCTATAGCTGCCCTACAGCTCGAGTTAACTACAAAATACCGACAGCGCGTATCAAAATGACTCGAAACGGCCGTTCCCGCCTGCCTGCTTTTTGGCCTTCAAAGTTACCCGATCGAGCTGAGATCAAGATGGCGAGCGGGAATAAGATCGAATATCATGGGAAAAAATACTAGAGCTCTAACGAATAGTCAAATTTCGAAAACAAAATTTTCAACCGACCAAAAGTCAGCAAAAGTTTCGTCGAGATTTTTCTTGCCAACTAGCTCTCCAGCGCTTCAGCTATAACTAGCTAAGGAAAGCTCTACGAGTTATTCCTCTAGCTCATCGATGCCGAAGAGCTCTACGAGGTACTTAAGTCGAGCTTGGAAGCTCTACGAGTTCCCCGGCGGTAACCAAGGTTGACGGTTTACCGCCGGCGCCCAGTCTGGAGCGCCGCGGAAGAGCTCCTGGCGGGCACCACCACCGTCCGTCCTCTAACTGGGCGCCGGCGGTAAACCGTCAACCTTTCTTACCGCCGGGGGACTCGTAGAGCTTCCTGACAGTACTAGCGCCGGCGGTGAACCGTCAACCTGGTCACCGCCGGGAACCTCGTAGAGCTCCTTCCACGCGAAAGAGTGCTCAGAGTCGAAAGGGAGAGTTTCTCGAAGCATTTCTTAACAAAAGAGAATAATTGATTTTTCGTGTCGACATGGAAAGTGCGCCTACAAAGCTCATACTAAGACAGAGAGACCCTCAAAGCCGTTCACAGGTGCGAAAAATCTGCTTTCTGAAAATAAATGGTCAAATATCTTTCAAAAAATCGCAAAACCACCGAAAAGTTACCACTTTGTCCGCCTCGGCCGGGTCGACCAACTAGCTCCACCCCGCGCCGGAATTCCTCTAGCTCATCGATGCCGAAGAGCTCTACAAGGTATATAGAGTGGGCGGGGATCGTGGAGCGGCGGAGATGGGCTGCTGGCGGGGACCACCACCGTCCGGCTTCTAATCATGAACCCTTTAGCTCTCTGCGAGCTCTCCGGGAACATTGTCCGTCCGGGCTGAGTTGGCCAACTAGCTGCACCCCGCGCCGGAATTCCTCTAGCTCATCGATGCCGAAGAGCTCTACGAGGTACTAGCGCCGGCGGTGAACCGTCAACCTGGTCACTGCCGGGAACCTCGTAGAGCTCCTAACACGCGTAAGAGTGCTCAGTATCAAAAGAGAGGCCTTCTGGAAGCATTTCTCGTAAAAGAGGAAACATGATTTTTTTCATGCCGACATGAAGTTGCTTCCTCCAAGTGTTTTGATAGTAAAAGTGCATCTAAGGAGCTCATATTAAGACGGTGAGGCCTCATAGTCGTCTACAGGTGCGAAAAATCTGCTTTCTCAAAATAAATGGTCAAATATCTTTCAAAAAATCGCAAAACCACCCAAAAGTTGCCACATTGTCCGCCTCGGCCGGGTGGGCCAACTCAACTAGCTCCACCCCGCGCCGGAATTCCTCTAGCTCATCGATGCCGAAGAGCTCTACGAGGTACTAGCGCCGGCGGTGAACGTCAACCTGGTCACTGCCAGGAACCTCGTAGAGCTCCTAACACGCGTAAGAGTGCTCAGTATCAAAAGAGAGGCCTTCTGGAAGCATTTCTCGTAAAAGAGGAAACATGATTTTTTTCATGCCGACATGAAGTTGCTTCCTCCAAGTGTTTTGATAGTAAAAGTGCATCTAAGGAGCTCATATTAAGACGGTGAGGCCCTCATAGTCGTCTACAGGTGCGAAAAATCTGCTTTCTCAAAATAAATGGTCAAGTATCTTTCAAAAAATCGCAAAACCACCCAAACTGGGCGCCGGCGGTAAACCGTCAACCTTTCTTACCGCCGGGGGACTCGTAGAGCTTCCTGACAATATATAATGTGGAACGAATTTCAGAGAACGACCAGTTTTTCAGCCCAAGCGATTATGAACCTCCAAAGATGACTCTAACAAAACAAACAAACAGTTTTCCAATCGAGCTCGAGTATGAAACCGAGTTCAGACCTCTGAATGCGACAGGCGGACGTGTCTCATGTCTGCGGATCGATTTCTGTGATTACCAGCTCTGCAGCCCATACAGTATGAGTTAAGTGCAGAAAACCGAGAGTACCTCTCAGGATGACTCGAATAATACAACAGTTTCGCAGATTTCGTTCGAGCAGCAGACCGAGTTTCGAGCGATCGGTTCGACGAACGGACGCGCCTGATGTCTCGAAATCGATTCCTGTGACCAGCAGAGCTATAGCCCTCCCCCAGCACGATTTATGTACAGAAAACCGAGAGCACTTCTCAAGATGACTCGAACAATACGAATGGGTTCGCGAACCTAGCTCGGGGAGAAGGCCGATTTCAGAGCTCTTGATGCAACAGACGAACGCGCCTGATAATTCTCAATCGATTTCTGTTAGTATGAGCTCTGTGGCTGCCCTATAGATCGAGTTAAGTACGAAAAACCGAGAGCGTCTGCTACAATGACTCGAATAATACGAATAGGTTTGCGACCCTAGCTCGGCTAGCAGACCGAGTTCAGACCTCTGGATTCAACAGGCGAACGCGCCTGATCATTCTGAACGCATTAGCTGTGCTGACCAGCTCTGTAGGTGTCCTCAAGCTCGAGTTATCTTGAGAAAACCGACAGCGCCTATCAAGATGACTCGAAACGGCCGTTCCCGCCCGTGTGCTTTTTGGCCTTCAAAGTTACCCGATCGAGCTGAGATCAAGATGGCGAGCGGGAATAAGATCGAATATCATGGGAAAAAATACTAGAGCTCTAACGAATGGTCAAATTTCGAGAACAAAATTTTCAACCGACCAAAAGTCACCAAAAGGTCCGTCGAGATTTTTCTTGCCAACTAGCTCTGGGACGCGCCGGAATTACTCTTAGCTTCCAGCTATAACTAGCTAAGGGAAGCTCTACGAGTTAAGTTGCCACATTGTCCGCCTCGGCCGGGTGGGCCAACTGGCGCCGGCGGTGAACCGCCAACCTGGTCACCGCCGGAAACCTCGTAGAGCTCCTTGCATCCTTAAGAGAGCTCAGGATCAAAGCGAGAGCTTTCTTGGAGCATTTGAAGTTGGCACGAAGTCGGTTCCTCCAAGTGAACTGGTACTGAGAATGGTTCTAGAAGGCTGAGCTGCTCAGGAAACAAAGTTGATATGTCAATGCTCGGAGTAAAAATCTGCTTTCTCAAAATGAATTATCAAATATCTTTCAAAAAATCGCAAAACCACCGAAAAGTTGCCACATTGTCCGCCTCAGCCGGGTGGGCCAACTGGCGCCGGCGGTAAACCGTCAACCTTTCTTACCGCCGGGGGACTCGTAGAGCTTCCTGACAATATATACTGTGAAAAAGAATTCGAGAACGACTAGTTTTTCATCCCAAGTGATTATAGACCTCTCAAGATGACTCCAACAAAACAAACGAACAGTTTTCCAATCGAGCTCGAGTATGAAATCGAGTTCAGACCTCTGAATCCGACAGGCGAACGCGTCTGATGTCTGCGGATCGATTCCTGTGATTACCAGCTCTGCAGCCCCCCCATACAGCCTGAGTTAAGTCAGTTTCGCGAATCTCATTCGAGCAGCAGACCGAGTTCCGAGCTCTCGGTTCGACGAACGGACGCGCCTGATGTCTCGAAATCGATTCCTGTGACCAGCAGCACTGTAGCCTCCCCAGCACGATTTAAGCACAGAAAACCAAGGGCACTTCTCAAGATGACTCGAACAATACCAATAGGGTCGCGAACCTAGCTCGGGAAACAGGATGAGTTCAGAGCTCTTAATTTAACAGACGAATGCGATTGATAGTCCCCAATCGATCTCTGTGATTATCAGCTCTGTAGATGCCCTACAGATCGAGTTAAGTACGAAAAACCGAGAGCATCTGTTACAATGACTCGAATAATACGATTAAGTTTTCGACCCTAGCTCGGCTAGCAGACCGAGTTCAGGCCTCTGGATTGAACAGGCGAACGCGCCTGATCATCTGAATGCATTACCTGTGCTGACGAGCCCTGTAGCTGCCCTGAAGTTCGAGTTATCTTGAGAAAACCGACAGCGCGTATCAAGATGACTCGAAACGGCCGTTCCCGCCCGTGTGCTTTTTGGTCTTCAAAGTTACCCGATCGAGCTGGGATCAAGATGGCGAGCGGGAATAAACACGTCCGCCTGTCGCATTCAGAGGTCTGAACTCGGTTTCATACTCGAGCTCGATTGGAAAACTGTTTGTTTGTTTTGTTAGAGTCATCTTTGGAGATTCATAATCGCTTGGGCTGAAAAACTGGTCGTTCTCTGAAATTCGTTTCCACATTATATATTGTCAGGAAGCTCTACGAGTCCCCCGGCGGTAAGAAAGGTTGACGGTTTACCGCCGGCGCCCAGTAATTCCGGCGCGCTGGAGAGCTAGTTGGCAAGAAAAATCTCGACGGACCTTTTGATGACTTTTGGTCGGTTGAAAATTTTGTTCTCAAAATTTGACAATTCGTTAGAGCTCTAGTATTTTTTCCCATGATATTCGATCTTATTCCCGCTCGCCATCTTGATCTCAGCTCGATCGCGTAACTTTGAAGGCCAAAAAGCAGGCAGGCGGGAACGGCCGTTTCGAGTCATCTTGATACGTGCTGTCGGTTTTCTCAAGATAACTCGAGCTTCAGGACAACTACAGAGCTGGTCAGCACAGCTAATGCATTCAGAATCATTAGGCGCGTTCGCCTGTTGAATCCAGAGGTCTGAACTCGGTCTGCTAGCCGAGCTACGGTCGCAAACCTGTTCGTATTATTCGAGTCATCGTAGCAGATGCTCTCGGTGTTTCGTACTGAACTCGATATGTAAGGCAGCTACAGAGCTGGGAGCCGCAGAAATCGATTGAAAATTATGAGGCGCGTCCGTCTGTTGAATTAAGAGCTCTGAACTCGGCCTGCCCCCCGAGGTAGGTTCGCGAACCTATTGGTATTGTTCGAGTCATCTTGAGAAGTGTTCTCGGCTTTCTGTACTTAAATCGTGCTGGGGGGCGCTAAAGTGCTGCTGGTCACAGGAATCGATTTCGAGACATCAGCTGCGTCCGTTCGTCGAATCGAGAGCTCTGAACTCGGTCTGCTGCTCGAACGAGATCCGCGAAACTGTTGTATTATTCGAGTCATCCTGAGAGATACTCTCGGTTTTCTGCACTTAACTGAGGCTGTATGGGGGGGGGGGCTGCAGAGCTGGTAATCACAGGAATCGATCCGCAGACATCAGACGCGTCCGCCTGTCGCATTCAGAGGTCTCAACTCGGTTTCATACTCGAGGTCGATTGAAAAACTGTTCGTTTGGATTATTAGAGTCATCTCGAGAGGTCTATAATCGCTTGGGCTGAAAAACTAGTCGTTCTCTGAAATTCTTCTCCACATTATATATTGTCAGGAAGCTCTACGAGTCCCCCGGCGGTAAGAAAGGTTGACGGTTTACCGCCGGCGCCCAGTCATCGATGAGCTAGAGGAATTCCGGCGCGGGGTGGAGCTAGTTGGCCGACCCGGCCAGAAAGGACAAAGTGATAACTTTTGGGTGGTTTTGCGATTTTTTGAAAGATATTTGACAATTCATTTTGAGAAAGCAGATTTTTCGCACCTGTAAACGACTATGAGGGTCTCTCTGTCTTAGTATGAGCTCTGTAGGCGCACTTTTACTATCAAAACACTTGGAGGAACCATCCTCATGTCGACACGAAAAATCTCTTTTTTTCTTTTTTTTTCTCGAGAAATGCTTCCAGAAGCTCTCTCTTTCGACTCCACTCACTCTTACGCGTGGGATGAGCTCTACGAGGTTCCCGGCGGTGACTAGGTTGACGGTTCACCGCCGGCGCCAGTTGGTCGACCCGGCCAGAAAGGACAAAGTGATAACTTTTGGGTGGTTTTGCAATTTCTGGAAAGATATTTGACAATTCATTTTGAGAAAGCAGATTTTTCGCACCTGTGAACGACTATGAGGGCTTCTCTGTCTTCGTATGAGCCCTGTAGGCGCACTGTTGCTATCAAAACACTTGGCGGAACCATCTTCATGTCGACACCCAAAAAAACACAATTTTTCTCTTTTTCGAGAAATGTTTCCAGAAGCTCTCTCTTCCGACTCTGAGCACTCTTACGCGTGAAAGGAGCTCTACGAGGTTCCCGGCGGTGACCAGGTTGATATTGGTCAGGATCGGGAGGATGGAGGGGGTTCATATTGGTCAGGATCGGGAGGATACACCAGCATATAGGGATCGTCTCAGCAAACGTATTGCAGTGCATAACATGCGTTGTACACAGTGGGACCTCGATACGGACGGGATACCACTGGACATCCAGGGGGACTCACTGCTTGTAATTAACTGGCTCTGCGGGATATGGAAAGTATTAGCTCAGGTATATCAGAAAAGGGTGGATACTCTGATTAATAAGTTGGACGATATGCAGGATACTTACTCGGTGAGGCCTCCAGAGGCTGGCCGTGACTTCTTCTTTCATTGTTTTGGGGAATGGAACCAGAGAGCTGACTTGCTGACCCATCAGGCCCGTCAGGGCCACGTGTACGCCGATTTCGTTTACCTCAACGACTTTGAATCTCAGTGTTATATTCCTTGCCTTATCAAGGCCGGCTTTGATGGGGGAGTTTGTAGCCGCGGAAGTGCCCGTGGTGTATGTAGACAGATTGGTCTGCGAAACAAATATATCTTCTCGCGGACCGACATCATTTTCAAGGATGTGTATCTCGCGGCCTGGTGTCTGCCACCAAGAGCCACTGTTACAGATACGGAACTATCGGCGGCGGAGCGCATATGCGAGGTGCTCCCACAGGTTGTGCAGACCTTCTTTGATCATTCGCAGTGATATGCCACACATTGTTTCTTCTTTTCTGTGTCTTGTTTATTCCTGCAGCTTCGCTGTTCACTGACTCACTCGTTTATCTTTGTGTGCTTTGCGTTTGATTGTGTTATTGCTGCATGTGATTCTCTTTATTCCTTCAGCTTCGCTGTGTGGTATAAGAGCTGACTGCTTGCGTGATGAATATGAGGCTCTGTTTCGCCTGATACTTTGTTGGGCCTGGCCTCAGTGGCCAAGACGGTCCCAGCAAAGACGCAAAAAGACCAGGTTGGCGGTTCACCGCCGGCGCCAGTACCTCGTAGAGCTCTTCGTCATCGATGAGCTAGAGGAATTCCGGCACGGGGTGGAGCTAGTTGGTCGGTCCGACCAGGAGGGAAGATGTGATACCTTTTGGTCGGTTTTGCGAAGATTTGAAAGATATCCGACAATTCATACCTCGTAGAGCTCTTCGACATCGATAAGCTTCAGGAATTCCGGCGCGGGGGAGCTAGTCGGGCAACCCGGCCAGAAAGGACAAAGTGGTAACTTTTGGGTGGTTTTGCGAAGACTTGAAAGATATTTGACAATTCGTTTCGAGAAAGCAGATTTTTTGCACCTGTAGTGGATTAAAGGCGCGCCTGCCAGTAAAATTCTCAGGTCCGTAGCTGCAGTATACTATCAAAACGCATGGAGGAACCGACGTTGGATAAAAACAGAAAAACAGGTTTTTTCGAGTTGCTCAGATATTGCTCTAGACGCATCCTCCATACTTGCTGAGGAGCGCCGTGTGAGAAAAGAGCTCTACCAGGGCCCTGGCGGTAATCTGGTTGACGGTTTACGCCGGTTCCCAGTCGATGAGCTAGAGAAATTCCGGCGCGGGCTGGAGCTGGTACCTCGTGGATCTCTTCGGCATCGATGAGCTAGAGGAATTCCGGCGAGGGGTGCAGCTAGTACCTCGTAGAGGTCTTCGGCATCGATGAGCTAGAGGAATTCCGGCGCGGGGTGGAGCTAGTTTGCCGACCCGATCAAAAGAGACAATGTGACAACTTTTGGGTGGTTTTGCAATTTTTTCAAAGATATTTGATAATTCATTTAGAAAGCAGATTTTTCGCACCTGTAAACGACTATGAGGGCCTCTCTGTCTTAGTATGAGCTCTGTAGGCGCACTTTTACTATCAAAACACCTGGCGGAACCAACTTCATGTCGACGCGAAAAAAAAAATCAATGTTCCCTTTTTCGAGAAATGCTTCCAGAAGCTCTCTCTTTCGACTCTGAGCACTCTTACGCGTGAAAGGAGCTCTACGAGGTTCCCGGCGGTGACCAGGTTGACGGTTCACCGCCGGCGCCAGTTGAGAAAACCGACAGCACCTACCAACATTCTGACTGATAGTGAATTTTTTTAACCTCTGAATGCGACAAGCGGACGCGTCTGATGTCTGCGAATCGACTCCTGTCATTACCAGTCCCGCAGCCCCCCTACAGCCCGAGGTCAGTGCAGAAAACCGACAGCATCTTTCAGGATGACTCGAACAATACAATAGTTTCGCGAACCTAATTCGGGCAGCAGACCGAGTTCCGAGCTCTGGATTCGACAGGCGGACGCACATGATCTCTTTAAATCGATTCATATGATAAACAGCACTGTAGCCCCCTCTCAGTGCAAGCACTTCTCAAGATGACTCGACCTATACGAATAATTTCGCGATTCTAGATCGGGCAGAAGACCGAGTTCAGAGCTCTGGATTCGACAGACAAACGCAACTAACGATTCTGAATCATTTTCTGTAAATATCAGCTCTGTAGCTGTCTTAGAGCTCGAGTTAGGTACACAAAACCGAGAGTTTCTGTCAAGATGACTCGAATAATACGAATAGGTTTGCGGACCTAGCTCGGCTCACAGACCGAGTTTAGACCTCTCGATTCAACAGGCGAACGCGCCTAATCATTCTGCATCGATTAGCTGTGCTTACCAGCTCTGTAGATGTCTTAAAGCTCGAGTTATGTTGAGAAAACCGTCAGCGCGTATCAAGATCACTCGAAACGGCCGATCCCGCCAGAGTGTTTTTTGGCCTTCAAAGTTACCCGATCGAGCTGAGATCAAGATGGCAAGCGGGAATAAGATCGAATATCACGGGACAAAATACTAGAGCTCTAACGAATGGTCAAATTTCGAGAACAAAATTTTCAACCGACCAAAAGTCAGCAAAAGTTCCGTCGAGATTTTTCTTGCCAACTAGCTCTCCAGCGCGCCGGAATTACTCTTAAGCTTCCAGCAACTAGCTTCGGGAAGCTCCACGAGTCACTCCCCGCAGCAGGTCGTTCGAGCGGGCAACGGGTCCGGGGGAGCTTCCGGCAAGCTTCCACGCGTGCCTGCATGCGTGGAGGCAGGCATGGAAGCGTTTCTGGCAGCGGTTCCGTCGCGCCCTAGGGGAAGCTCCCAAGGCTCTCCAGAAATAATATCTCGTAGAGCTCTTCGGCATCGATGAGCTAGAGGAATTCCGGCGCGCGGTGGAGCTAGTTCCCGGATAGCTCCTCGGAGAGCTGAGGGTTTCAGAGAAGAAGCCGACGGTGGGTGGTGAGGAGGACACGCCCACCTCCGCCGGTCCTCGTTTCCCGCAGCAGGTTGCCGGAACCAGCGGGTCTGGGGTGGCTTCCTAGCGTTTCCCAACACGCGTGGCTCCAGGGTGCGCGAAGCGCTTCGGCAGAGCTTCGGAAGAGCTTCGGCAGTTCTTCCTGGCTCCTAGGCAGATCGTCCTTGCGCGCTTTATAGGGCCCCACGCATCGTACCTCGTAGAGCTCTTCGTCATCGATGAGCTAGAGGAATTCCGGCGCGGGGTGGAGCTAGTTGGTCGACCCGGCCAGAACGGACAAAGTGGTAACTTTTGGGTGGTTATGCGATTATTTGAAATATATTTGACCATTTATTTTGAGAAAGCAGATTTTTCGCACCTGAAGACGACTATGAGGGCCTCTGCGTCTTCAGATGAACTCTCTAGATGTACTTTTACTATCAAAACACTTGGCGAAACCAACTTCATGTCGACATCAAAAACACATGTTTTCTCTTTTTCGAGAAATGCTTCCAGAAGCCCTCTCTTTTGATGCTCAGCACTCTTACGCGTGCAAGGAGCTTTAAGAGGTTCCCGGCGGTGACCAGGTTGACGGTTCACCGCCGGCGCCAGTAAACGGCGCCCCTGCTAGCGTCTCCTGCGAGGTTTCCAGCGTCCCGCGCATCGTTTCAGGCGGCCTGGCAGAGGTCCCCGTGCGGCGTTCCGCGCTTGCCTTCGCTATCCGGGTTTCGGACGCTTACAAGTGACTCGTAGAGCTTAACTGGGCGCCGGCGGTAAACCGCCAACCTTGGTTACCGCCGGGGAACTCGTAGAGCTTCCAAGCGACTTAAGTTAAGAAAACCGAGAGCACCTACGAACATTCTGACTCATAGTCAATATTTTTTGACTTCTGAATGCGACAAGCGGACGCGTCTTATCAGACCGAGTTCGGACCTCTCAATGCGACAGGCGGACGCGTCTGATGTCTGCGAATCGACTCATGTGATTACCAGCCCTGCAGCCCCCCTACAGCCCGAGTTGAGTGCAGGAAACCGACAGCATCTCTCAGGATGACGAATAATATACTAGTTTCGCAGACCTGTTTCGAGCAGCAGACCAAGTTCTGAGCTCTCGAATCGACCAACGAACGCGCCTGACGTGTGCAAATCGATTTCTATGACCCGCAGCACTATAGCCCTCCGCCAGCACGAGTTGAGTGCAGAAAATTGAGAGCACTTTTGACGATGTTCGGACAATACAAATAGTTTCGCGAACCTAGCTCGGGCAGCAGGTCGAGTTCAGAGCTCTCGATACAACAGACAAAACGCGCCCGAGAATTCTCAATCGATTTCTGTGACTGTAGGCTCTGTAGCTGCCTACAGCTCGAGTTAAGTACAGAAAATACCGAGAGTGTTTGTCCAGATGACTCCAATAATACGAATAGGTTTGCGGACCTACCTCGACTAGCAGACCGAGTTCAGACCTATGGATTCGACAGGCGGACGCGCCTAATGATTCTGAGTGCGATATGTGTGCTTATCAGCACTGTAGCTGCCCTGCAGCTCGAATTAAGTACAAAATACCGACAACGCGCATCGAGTTGACTCGAATAATACGAATAGGTTTGCGGACCTAGCTCGGCTAGCAGACCGAGTTCAGACCTATGGATTCAACAGGCGAACGCGCCTGATGATTCTGAGTGCGATAGCTGTGCTTACCAGCACTGTAGCTGCCCTACAGCTCGAGTTAAGTAGACAATACCGACAACGCGTATCAAGTTGACTCGAATAATACGAATAGGTTTGCGCACCTATGGATTCAACAGACGAACGCGCCTGACGATTGTGAGTGCGATAGATGTGCTTACCGGCACTTTAGCTGCCCTACAGCTCGAGTTAAAGAACAAATACCGACAACGCGTATCAAGTTGACTCGAATAATACAAATAGGTTGGCAGACCTAGCTCGGCTAGCAGACCGAGTTCAGACCTATCGATTCAACAGGCGAACGCGCCTGATGATTCTGAGTGCGATAGCTGTGCTTACCAGCTCTGTAGCTGTTCTACAGCTAGAGTTAAGTACAAAATACTGACAACGCGTATCAAGATAACTCGAAACGGCCGATCCCGCCAGTGTGCTTTTTGGCCTCCAAAGTTACCCGATCCAGCTGAGATCAAGATGGCGAGCGGGAATAAGATCGGATATCACGGGAAAAAATACTTGAGCACAAACGAATGGTCAAATTTCGAGAACATAATTTTCAACCGACCAAAAGTTGCGAAAACTTCAGTTCTTTTTTTTTCGAGCCAACTAGCTCTCCAGCGCGCCGGAATTACTCTTAGCTTCCAGCTATAACTAGCTTAGGGAAGCTCTACGAGTTACTCGTAGAGCTTCCCTTAGCAAGTTATTGCTGGAAGCTTAAGAGTAATTCCCGGATAGCTCCTTGGAGAGCTGAGGGTTTCAGATAAGAAGCCGGCGGTGGGTGGTGAGGAGGACACGCCCACCTTCGCCGGTCCACGATTCTCGCAGAAACTTGCCGGAGCTTGCAGCGGGTCTGGGAGCGTGGCTTCCTCGCGTTTCCCAATACGCGTGGCTCCAGGGTGCGCGAAGCGCTGCGGCAGAGCTTCGGAGAAGCTTCGGTAGTTCCCGGATAGCTCCTTGAGAGCAAAGGGTTTCAGATAAGAAGCCGGCTGTGGGTGGTGAGGAGGACACGCCCACGCTCGCCGGTCCACGATCCCCGGAGCAGGTTGCCGGAGTTCGCAGCGTGTCCGGGAGCGTGGCTTCCTAGCGTTTCCCAATACGCGTGGCTCCAGGGTGCGCGAAGCGCTTCGGCAGAGCTTCGGAACAGCTTCGGCAGTTCTTCCAGGCTCCTAGGCAGATCTTCCTTGCGCGCTTTGCACGGCCCCACGCATCGTAAACGGCGCCCCTGCTAGCGTCTCCTGCGAGGTTTCCAGCGTCCCGCGCATCGTTTCAGGCGGCCTGGCAGAGGTTTCCGTGCGGCGTTCCGCGCTTGGCTTCGCTATCCGGGTTTTGGACGCTTACAAGTTCTTCCAGGCTCCTAGGCAGATCCTCCTTGCGCGCTTTGCAGGGCGTCACGCATCGTAAACGGCGCCCCTGCAAGCGTCTCCTGCGAGGTTTCCAGTGTCCCGCGCATCGTTTCAGGCGGCCTGGCAGAGGTCCCCGTGCGGCGTTCCGCGCTTGGCTTCGCTATCCGGGTTTTTCTCGGATAGCTCCTTGGAGAGCTAAGGGTTTCAGATAAGACGCCGGCGGTGGGTGGTGAGGAGCACACGCCCACCTCCGCCGGTCCACGATTCTCGCAGCAACTTGCCGGAGCTTGCAGCGGGTCCGGGAGCGTGGCTTCCTAGCGTTTCCCAATACGCGTGGCTCCAGGGTGCGCAAAGCGCTTCGGCAGAGCTTCGGAAGAGCTTCGGCAGTTCTTCCAGGCTCCTAGGCAGATCTTCCTTGCGCGCTTTGCAGGGCTCCACGCATCGTAAACAGCGCCCCTGCAAGCGTTTCCTGCGAGGTTTCCAGCGTCCCGCGCATCGTTTCAGGCGGCCTGGCAGAGGTCTCCGTGCGGCGTTCTGCGCTTGGCTTCGCTATCCGGGTTTTGGACACTTACAAGTGGACGCTTACAAGTGACTCGTAGAGTTCACCCAAGCTAGTTGCTGGAAGCTTAAGAGTAATTCCGGCGCGCTGGAGAGCTAGTTGGCAAGAAACATTTTGACGGAATTTCTGCTGAGTTTTGGTCGGTTGAAAAATTTGTTCTCGAAATGTGACCATTCGTTAGAGCTCTAGTATTTTTTCCCGTGATATTCGATCTCATTTCCGCTCGTCATCTTGATCTCAGCTCGATCGGGTAACTTTGAAGGCCAAAAAGCACTCTGGCGGGATCGGCTGTTGCTCAACATAACTCGAGCTCTAGGGCGGCTAGAGAGCTGGTAAGGACAGCTAATGCATGCAGAATGATCAGGCGCGTTCGCCTCTTGAACCCAGAGGTCTGAACTCGGTCTGTGAGCCGAGCTAAGTCCGCAAACCTGTTCGTATTATGCGAGTCATCTTGACAGAAACTCTCGATTTTCTGTACTTAACTGGAGCTGTTTGACAGCTACCGAGCTGCTATTTACAGAAACTGATTCAGAATCGTCAGTTGCGTTTGTCTGTCGACTCCAGAGCTCTGAACTCGGTCTTCTGCTCGATCTAGAATCGCGAAATTATTCGTATTGGTCGAGTCATCTTGAGAAGTGCTCTCAATTTTCTGCACTCAACTCGTGCTGGGAGAGGGCTAAAGTGCTGAATGTCATATGAATCGATTCAAAGAGGTCATTTGCGTCCGCCTGTCGAATCCAGAGCTCGGAACTCGGTCTGCTGCCCGAACTAGGTTCGCGAAACTATTATATTGTTCGAGATATTCTGAGAGATGCTGTCGGTTTTCCGCACTGACCTCGCGCTGTAGGGGGCTGCGGGGCTGGTAATGACAGGAGTCGATTCGCAGACATCAGACGCGTCCGCTTGTCGCATTCAGAGGTCAAAAAATATCCACTATGAGTCAGAATGTTGGTAGGTGCTGTCGGTTTTCTCAACTTAAGTCGAGCTTGGAAGCTCTACGAGTTCCCTGGCGGTAACGAAGGTTGACGGTTTACCGCCGGCGCCCAGTTCCGGGGAGCTGGAGAGCTAGTTGGCAAGAAAAATCTCGACGGACCTTTTGGTGACTTTTGGTCGGTTGAAAATTTTGTTATCAAAATTTGACCATTCGTTAGAGCTCTAGTATTCTTTCCTATGATATTCGATCTTATTCCCGCTCGCCATCTTGATCTCAGCTCAATCGGGTAACTTTAAAGGCCAAAAAGCAGACAGGCGGGAACGGCCGTTTCGAGTCATCTTGATACGCGCTGTCAGTTTTCTCGAGATAACTCGAGCTTCAGGACAACTGCAAAGCTGGTCAGCACAGCTAATGCATTCAGAATGATCAGGCGCGTTCGCCTGTTGAATCCAGAGTTCTGAACTCGGTCTGCTAGCCGAGCTAGGGTCGCAAACCTATTCGTATTATTCGAGTCACTGTAGCAGACGCTCTCGCTTTTTCGTACTTAACTCGATCTGTAGGGCAGCCATAGAGCTGTTAATCACAGAAATCGATTGAGAATTATCAGGCGCGTCCGTCTGTTGAATCAAGAGCTCCGAACTCGGCCTGCTCCCCGAGCTAGGTTCGCGAACCTATTGGTATTGTTCGAGTCATCTTGAGAAGTGCTCTCGGTTTTCTGTACTTAAATCGTGCTGGGGGAGGGCTACAGTGCTGCTGGTCACAGGAATGATTTCGAGACATCAGGCGCGTTCGTTCGTCGAAGCGAGAGCTCGGAACTCGGTCTGCTGCTCGAAAGAGATTCGCGAAACTGTTGTACTATTCGAGTCATCCTGAGGTACTCTCGGTTCTTTGCACTTAACTCATGCTGTATGGGCGGCTGCAGAGCTGGTAATCACAGGAATCGATCCGCAGATTAGACGCGTCCGCCTGTCGCATTGAGAGGTCTGAACTCGGTTTCATACTCGAGCTCGGTTGGAAAACTGTTCGTTTGTTTTGTTAGAGTCATCTTGAGAGGTTTATAATCGCCTGGGGTGAAAACCTAGTCGTTCTCTGAAATCATTTTCCACATTATATATTATCAGGAAGCTCTACGAGTCCCCCGGCGGTAAGAAAGGTTGACGGTTTACCGCCGGCGCCCAGTTCCTAAGCTTGTTGCTGGAAGCTTAACAGTAATTCCGGCGCGCTGGAGAGCTAGTTGGCAAGAAAAATCTCGACGGAACTTTTGCTGACTTTTGGTCGGTTGAAAATTCCGTTCTCGAAATTTGACCATTCGTTAGAGCTCGAGTATTTTTTCCCATGATATTCGATCTCATTCCCGCTCGCCATCTTGATCTCAGCGCGATCGGGTAACTTTGAAGGCCAAAAAGCACTCTGGCGGGATCGGCCGTTTCGAGTCATCTTGATATGCGCTGACGGTTTTATGAACATAACTCGAGCTTCAGGGCAGCTACAGAGCTGGTAAGCACAGCTAATGCATGCAGAATGATCAGGCGCTTTTGCCTGTTGAACTCAGAGGTCTGAACTTGGTCTGTGAGCCGAGCTAGGTCCGCAAACCTATTCGTATTATTTGAGTCATCTTGACAGAAACTCTCGGTTCTGTACTTAACTCGAGCTGTAAGACAGCTGCAGAGCTGATATTTACAGAAGCTGATTCAGAATCGCCAGTTGCGTTTGTCTGTCGAATCCAGAGCTCTGAACTCGGTTTTCTGCTCGATCTAGAATCACGATATTATTCGTATTGGTCGAGTCATCTTGAGAAGTGCTCTAGATTTTCTTCGCTCAACTTGCGCTGAGAGGGGGCTACTCTGCTGGTTGTGATATGAATCGATTCAAAGAGATCATGCGCGTCCGCCTGTCGAATCCAGAGCTCGGAACTCGGTCTGCTGCCCGAACTAGGTTCGCGGAACTATTGTACTGTTCGAGTCATCCTGAGAGATACTGTCAGTTTTCTGCACTGACCTCGGGCTGTGGGGGGCTGCGGGGCTGGTAATGACAGAACTCGATTCGCAGACATCAGACGCGTCCGCTTGTCGCACTGAGAGGTCAAAAAATATTCACTATGAGTCAGAATGTTGGTAGGTGCTGTCGGTTTTCTCAACTTAATTTGAGCTTGGAAGCTCTACGAGTTCCCCGGCGGTAACCAAGGTTGACGGTTTACCGCCGGCGCCCAGTTGGCCGATCCGGCCAGAACGGACAAAGTGATAACTTTTGGGTGGTTTTGCGAATATTTGAAAGATATTTGACAATTCATTCTGAGAAAGCGGATTTTTCGCACCTGTTGTGGATTATGACGCGTCTGCCAGTAAAATTTTTAGGCCCATAGGTGCAGTATTACTATCAAAACACTTGGAGGAGTCGAAAAGGGACGCGATCATACCTTCCGCAGCCTGGCTCAGCCGATTTTGCAGTTCTAACAATTCGTTTGGGCTGCTATTTTCGCAGAGCGAAGCTTGACATTACAGAAGTTACTTCACAAATTCTCAGTGCATTCTGTCGAAAAATTCTCCCGAGCGAAACCAGGAACCGACTTCGCGTTGGCAGTCCAAAAATGCAATTTTCCAGTTTTGCAGAAAATACCATCAGAAGCTATCTGCTTGCAGTTCTAGTTCTCTCAGGCGTCTGCTTGCACTTCTAGTGCCTCGTAGAGCTCTGGTAGAAGAGCTGGAGGAATGCCTCGTAGAGCTCTGATAGTAAAAGAGCTAGAGGAATTCGGCGACAGGATGGAGCTAGTTGGCGAAATGTCGAACAGGGACGCGATCATACCTTCCGCGGCCAGGCCTAGCCGATTTTGCAGTTCTAACAATTCGTTCGGGCTGCTATTCGCGCAGAGCGAAGCTTGGCCTTACAGAAGTTACATCACAAATTCTTTCCGTCGAAAAGTTCTCCCAAGCGAAGCCAGGGACCGACTTCACGATGGCAGTCCAAAAAATACCTCGTATAGCTCTTCGGCATCGATGAGCTAGAGGAATTCCGGCGCGGGGTGGAGCTAGTTAGCCGAGCCGACCAAAACAGACAATGCGATAACCTTGGGTCGGTTTTGCTTTGATTTGAAAGAAACTTGACAATTCATATTGAGAAACCGGTATTTTTCTCACATGTAGTGGGTTATGGCGCGTCTGCCAGTTAAATTCTCAGGTCCGTAGCTGCAATATTAGTATCAAAAGACTTGCTGGAACCAACTGCGTTCCGAGTCATCTTGACACGCGTTCACGGTTTTCTGTACTTAACTCGAGATTTCGAGAGCCACAGAGCTGCTACGTACAGAAATCGACTCGGAATGATCAGGCGCGTTGGCCTGTTGCATCCAGAGGCCTGAACTCTGTCTGCTACTCGAGCTAGGTCCGTTAAAGTCATCTTCACCGGTGATGCCGGTTTTCTGTATTTAATTCGAGATTCAGAGGAGCTGCAGAGCTGGTACGCACATAAACTGATTCGCGATCACCAGGCGCTTGCGTCTGTTGCATCGAGAGGCCTGAACTCGTTCTGCTAGTCGAGCTAGGTCCATAACACTATTCGTATTTCTCAAGTTCTCTTCAGAGGCGCTGTCGGTATTCTGCACTTAACTCCTAGCTGTAGCACAGCTACAGAGGTGGCACGCACAGAAACCGATACAGAATCAGCTGAAGCATCTAGAGCTCAGAACAGAGTCTGCTTCTCGAGCTAAGTCCGCAAAACTATTTGTATGCGATCGATTTTTTTAAGTTTTTGGCTCTCGCTTAAGCTTGCTTCACGTGTTGCGAGGAGCTGGGCAAGAAAAGAGCTCTACGAGGTCCCCGGCGGTAACCAGGTTGACGGTTTACCGCCGGCGCCCAGTTGGTCGACCCGGCCAGAAAGGACAAAGTGATAACTTTTGGGTGGTTTTGCGAATTTTTGAAAGATATTTGACAATTCATTTTGAGAAAGCAGATTTTTCGCACCTGTAAACAACTATGAGGGCTTCTCTGTCTTAGTATGAGCTCTGTAGGCGCACTTTTACTATCAAAACACTTGGCGGAACCATCTTCATGTCGACACGAAAAAATTCAATTTTTCTTTTTTTTCGAGAAATGCTTCCAGGAGCTCTCTCTTTCGACTCCGAGCACTCTTACGCGTGGAATGAGCTCTACGAGGTTCCCGGCGGTGACCAGGTTGACGGTTCACCGCCGGCGCCAGTCGGGTTTTGGACGCTACCAAGTTGCTGGAAGCTAAGAATAATTCCGGCGCGCTGGCTAGTTGGCAAGGAAAATCTCGACGGAACTTTTGGTGACTTTTGGTCGGTTGAAAATTTTGTTCTCGAAATTCATCAATTCGTTAGAGCTCTAGTATTTTTCCCGTGATATTCGATCTTATTCCCGCTCGCCATCTTGATCTCAGCTCGATCGGGTGAATATTACTATCGAAAAGCACTGTGGCGGGATCGGCCGTTTTGAGTCATCTTAATACGCGCTGACGGTTTCCTGAACATAACTCGAGCTTTAGGACAGCTGCAGAGCTGTTAAGCACAGCTAATTGACGTAGAATGGTTAGGCACGTTCGCCTGTTGAATCAAGAGGTCTGAACTCGTCTGTCAGCCGAGCTAGATCCGCAAACCTATTCGTATTATCCGAGTCATCTTGACAGGAACTCTCGATTTTCTGTACTTAACTCGCGCTGTAGGAACGCTACAGAGCTGATATTTACAGAAACCGATTCAGAATCATCAGTTCCGTTTGCCTGTCGAATCCAGAGCTCTGAACCCGGTCTGCTGCCTTATCTAGAACCGCGAAACTATTCGTATTGGTCGAGGTATCTTGAGAAGTGCTCTCAGTTTTCTTCACTGAACTCGCGCTGAGGGGGAATACAGTGCTGGTAATTAGACGAATCGATTTGAAGATATCAGGCGCGTCTCCCTGTCGAATCCAGAGCTCTGAACTCGGTCTGCTGCCCGAATTGAAACTACTGTACTGTTCGATTCATCTTAAGAGATGCTGTCGGCTTTCTGTACTTAACTCGGGCTGTGGGGGGGGGGGACGCAGGGCTGGCAATGACAGGGGTCGTTTCGTAGACATCAGACGCGTCCGCCTGTCGCATTCAGAGGTCAAAGAATATTCACTATATGTCGGAATGTTGGTAGGTGCTCTCGGTTTCCTCAACTTAAGTCGAGCTAGGAAGCTATGCGAGTCTCCCGACGGTAACAAAGGCTGACGGTCTACCGCCGGCGCCCAGTAGAAGCCCGACGGTGCTCTTCGGGTTTTGGCGCTACCAAGTGATAACCTGGGGTCCGTTTTTCGAAGATGACGAGAGATTGAAACAAAGTTTTAGAAATTTGAATTTTTATTTTATGCAGTGAATCATGGCACTTGGAATTATCAGGGCCCTAGCTGCATTATTTCGATTAACAGACTAGGGGGAACCACCATTGTGTACGACCGAAAAACAATCTCTTTATGTTTGAAGATAGTATGCAGAAGCTTTTTTCTGCTGTGTCTCGGAACCGACCTGGTCTATGCAGAGCTCTACGAGGGTTCCAGCGACGATAACCTGGTTGACCGTTTACCGTCGGTTCCAGTTCCGGCGCGCTGGAGGGCGCGGAGTGCAGCTAGTTGGCCGATCCGGCCCCGACGGACAATGTGGGAACTGGGTCAGGTAGACAAAGTTTTTGAGAGATTTGAAGATTCATTTTAGACCTAGTATTTTTCGCACATGTACTGGGTGATTTTGCGTATTCCAATCAAATTCTTATGCCGTAGGGGCAGTATTGCTATCAAAACACTTGTCGGAACCGTCTTTCGGTCAAAACATAAACGTGTTTTTTCGAGTTTGCTCCAGAGTCTTCCTGCATATGTACCGAGGATCGCCGTGCGAGAAAAGCTCTACGAGGACCCCGGCGGTAATCTGGTTCACGGTTTAGCCGGTTCCAGTTCCGGCGCGCTGGAGAGCTATTGGCAAGAAAAATCTCCACGGAACTTTTGCTGACTTTTGGTCGGTTGCATTTTTTTCGAAATTGACCACTTCGTTAGAGCTCTAGTATTTTTTCCCGTGATATTTGATCTTATTTCCGCTGGCCATCTCGATCTGAGCTTGATCGGGTGATTATTACTATCGAAAAGCACTGTGGCGGGATCGGCTCTTTCGAGTCATCTTCATACGCGCTGACGGTTTTCTGAACATAACTCGAGCTTTAGGAGATAGAGAGCTGGTGAGCACAGCTAATCGATGTAGAATGGTTAGGCGCGTTCGCCTGTTGACTCCAGAGGTCTGAACTCGGTCTGTTAGCCGAGCTATGTCCGCAAACCTATTCGTATTATTCGAGTCATCTCGACAGGAACTCTCGGATTTCAGTTCTGAACTCGAGCTGCAGGACAGCTACAGAGCTGATACTGACAGACACCGATTCAGGATCATCAGTTGTGTTTGTCTGTCGAGCTCTCGGCTCGGTCTAGAATCGAAGCTGGTCCTATTGGTCGAGTCATCTTGACAAGTGCTCTCGGTTTTCTTAACTCCACTCGCGCCGAGGGCTACAGTGCTGGTGGTCACATGAATCGATTTGAAGACATCAGGCGCGTCCGCCTGTCGAATCCAGAGCTCGGAACTCGGTCTGCTGCCGAATTAGGTCCACGAAACTTCTGTACTGTTCGAGTCATTCTGAGAGGTGCTCTCGGTTTTCTTGACTTAACTTGGGCTGTAGGGGGGCTGCAGGGCTGGTAATGACAGGAGTCGATTCGCATTCATCAGACGCGTCCACCTGTCGCATTCAGAGGTCAAACAATATTCTCTATGAGTCAGAATGTTGGTAGGTGCTGTCGGTTTTCTGAACTTAAGTCGAGGTAGGAAGCTCTACGAGCCTCCCGGCGGTAACCAAGGTTGACGGTTTACCGCCGGCGCCCAGTTGGCCCACCCGGCTGAGGCGGACAATGTGACAACTTTTGGGTGGTTTTGGGATTTTTTGAAAGATATTTGACAATTCATTTTGAGAGCGCAGATTTTTACTCCGAGCATTGACATATTAACTTTGTTCCCTGAGCAGCTCAGCCTTCTAGAACCATTTTTAGTACCAGCTCACTTTTCAGGTTAACTCCGAAAAATCTTAACTTCAAGTTTTTGTAGAAAAGCTCCCAGAAGCTCTCGCTTTGATCCTGAGCTCTCTTACGGATGCAAGGAGCTCAACGAGGTTTCCAGCGGTGACCAGGTTGACGGTTCACCGCCGGCGCCAGTTGGCCCACCCGGCCGAGGCGGAGAATGTGACAACTTTTGGGTGGTTTTGCGAGTATTTGAAAGATATTTGATAATTCATTTTGAGAAACCAGATTTTTCGCACCTGTAAACGACCATGAGGGCCTCTCTGTCTTTCTATGAGCTCTGTAGGCGCACTTTTACTATCAAAACACTTGGCGGAACCGACTTCATGTCGACACGAAAAAAAACCTCGTAGAGCTCTTCGGCATCGATGAGCTAGAGGAATTCCGGCGCGGGGTGGAGCTAGTTGGCCCACCCGGCCGAGGCGGACAATGTGACAACTTTTGGGTGGTTTTGCGAATATTTGAAAGATATTTGGCAATTCATTTTGAGAAAGCAGATTTTTCGTTCCTGTAGACGACTATGAAGGCCTCTGCGTCTTAATATGAGCTCTCTAGATTCATTTTTGTACTATCAAAACACTTGGCGGAACCAACTTCATGTCGACATGGGAAAAATCATTCTCTTTTTCGAGAAATGCTTCGAGAAGCCTTCTCTTTTCATGCTGAGCACTATTACGCGTGCTAGGAGCTCTACGAGGTTTCCGGCGGTGACCAGGTTGACGGTTCACCGCCGGCGCCAGTCAATGTTTCTCTTTTTCGAGAAATGCTTCCAGAAGCTCTCTCTTTCGACTCTGAGCACTCTTACGCGAAAGGAGCTCTACGAGGTTCCCGGCAGTGACCAGGTTGACGGTTCACCGCCGGCGCCAGTTTGAAAGGCATTTGACAGTTCATTTTGAGAAAGCAGATTTTTCGCACCTGTAGTGGGTTAAGACGCGTCTGCCAGTGAAATTTTCAGGTCCGTAGGTGCAGTACTTCTATTAAAACACTTGGAGCAACCGACGTTCGATAAAAACAGAAAAACGTGATTTTTCGATTTGTTCGTTTCTCACTCCAGAAGCTTACTCTCTGTGTTCTGAGGAGCGCGGTGTGAGAAAAGAGCTCTACGAGGGTCCCAGCGGTAACCTGGTTAACGGTTTGCCGCCGGTTCCCAGTTCTCTTTGCTCTCCGGGTTTTGGACGCTGCCATTTAGAGAAGAAGCCGGCGGGTGCGCGTGCGCCGCCGCGCCCTTCCGCCCACCGCTCCGCGCGTTCCGGGCAGGCGAAATCGTACTTGCGCGCGTTCGTGGCCTGAGCAGGGCGTTAAAAGGCTCCGAGCTGGGAAGGTCGTGCTGAATCTCTCGTATATGAGGGTCTCTGTATCTGGCCGCACTACATGCGCACTGCGTGCGGAATAGTCTGAGGCGAGCGCAGGGGCATGCGCAGCGCCAGGCGCAATGCCCGGGGTGCGCTTGCGCGACGTGATGCGTGCGCGCGCGTCTCGCTTGGCTATCCGGGTTTGGAACAACAGGTATCTCCCGCCGCGGGTCTCTGCGCTCTTCGGGTTTTGGACTACCAAGTGGACGCTACCAAGTGTGATGACTAGGGTGGGCTTTTCAATCTTATCTCGTAGAGCTCCTCGGCATCGATGAGCTAGAGGAATTCCGGCGCGGGGTGGAGCTAGTTGGTCGACCCGGCCGAAAGGAGAAAGTGGTAACTTTCGGGTGGTTTAGAAATTTTCCAAGATATCTGACAATTGATTTTGAGAAAGCAGATTTTTCGCACCTGTAAACGACTATGAGGGCCTTTCTGTCGAAGTATGCACTTTTACTATCTTCATGTCAGAAAAAACATGAATTTTTCCCTTTTTTTCGAGAAGTTCTTCCAGAAGCTCTCCCTTTCGACTCTGAGCACTCTTACGCGTGAAAGAAGCTCTACGAGGTTCCCGGAGGTGACCAGGTTGACGGTTCACCGCCGGCGCCAGTTGTGCAAAATTTGAAAATTCGTCTTGAGAGCCGGTATTTTTCTCACGTGTAGTGGGTTATGCCGCGTTTGTCAGTTAAATTCTCAGGTCCGTAGCTGCAGGGGAGCATCGCAGAGCTCTCCAGGGAATATTTCTGTCCCCGAGGGTCTCTTCGCTCTCCGGGTTTTCGACGCTACCAATGGACGTTACCAAGTTGGCAAGAAAAATCTCGACAGACCTTTTGCTGACTTTTGGTTGGTTGAACATTTTGTTCTCGAAATTCAACCATTCGTTAGAGCTCTAGTATTTTTTCCCGTGATATTCGATCTTACTCCCGCTCGCCATCTTGATCTCAGCTCGATCGGGTACCTTTTACTGCCGAAAAGCACACGGGCGGGATCGGCCGTTTTGAGTTATCTTAATGCGTGCTGTCGGTTTATTGAACTTAACTCGAGATACAGGACAGCTAGACAGCTGGTAAGCACACCTCATCGATTCAGAATGATCAGGCGCGTCCGTCTGTTGCATCTAGAGGTCTGAACTCGGTCTGCTAGCCGAGCTAGGTTCGGAGGTGCTGTCGTTTTTTTGCACTTAACTCGGGCTGTAGGGGGGATGCAGTGCAGATGATCACATGAATCGATTTGAAGACATCAGCCGCGTCCGCCTGTCGAATCCAGAGCTCGGAACTCGGTCTACTGCCCGAACTAGGTCCGCGAAACTATTCGTATTGTTCGAGTCATCCTGAGGGGTGCTCTCGGTTTTCTGCGCTTAGGGGGGGGCTGCTGGGCTGGTAATGACAGGAATCGATTCGGAAACATGAGATGCGTCCGCCGGTCGCATTCAGGTCTGAACTCGGTCTGATACTCGAGCTGGGTTTGCCAAATTATTTGTTTTGTTCGAGTTATCTTCAGAGGTGCTATCGGTTTACGCGCGTAGCTCGCGCTGAAGGAGAGCTAAAGAGCTCGTAGAGAAGACAATCCAGAAGCATCGGGGGCGTTTGCCTGTAGCATCGAGAGGCGTGAAATCGCTTGTGCTGAACAAAAATAATCAATATGTGTAATTTTTTTCGACATTATATTGTCAGGAAGCTCTACGAGTCCCCCGGCGGTAAGAAAGGTTGACGGTTTACCGCCGGCGCCCAGTTGAAGATTGGAAGCCGGACGCTAATGGTGCCCGCCAAGAGCTCTTGACGGCGCTCCACGTTCCCCGCGGCGACTCGTCCGGCCCGGCAACGTGTCCGGGAGAGCTTCCGGCAAGCTTCCACGCGTGCCTGCACGCGTGCAGGCACGCATGGACGCGTTTCTGGCAGCGCTTCGGCAGCGCTGTAGGGAAGCTTCCCAGAGCTCTGCAGGAAAGATTTCCTGTTCCCGGAGAGCTCTCTGAGAGCTAGAGGGTTGGGGATTAGAAGCCGGACGGTGCTGGTGCCCGCCGGCAGCCCATCTTCGCCGCTCCAGAATCCCCGCAGGGGTTCGTTTGGGCGGCAGCGGGTTCGGGGGCGCTTCCAGCACGCGCCCACGCGGGCCTGCGCGCGTGCAGGCACGCGTGGAAGCGTTCCTGGCAGCGCTTCCGAAGCGTTTCTGGGGAGCTACCCAGAGCTCTCCAGGAAAGATTTCCCGTCCCAGAGGTTCTTCGCTCTCCGGGTTTTGCACGCTACCAAGTAACAACTTTTGGGTGGTTTTGCAAATATTTGAAAGATATTTGAACATTCATTTTGAGAAAGCAGATTTTCCGCACCTGTGGACGACTATTAGGGCCTCTCTGTACCTCGTAGAGCTCTTCGTTGTCGATGAGCTAGAGGAATTCCGGCGCGGGGAGCTAGTTGGCCCACCCGGCTGGGGCGGAGAATGTGACAACCTTCGGGTGATTTTGCGAATATTTGAAAGATATTTGACCATTTTTTTTGAGGAATCAGATTTTGCGCACCTGTGGACGACTATAAGGGCCTCTGCGTCTTAGTATGAGCTCCCTAGGTGCACTTTTATTTACTTTCAAAACACTTGGCGAAACCAACTTTATGTCGACCTGAAAAAATGATGTTTTCTCTTTTTCGAGAAATGCTTGGCGTGCAAGGAGCTCTACGAGGTTCCGAGCGGTGACCAGGTTGACGGTTCACCGCCGGCGCCAGTCTTAATATGAGCTGTCCAGGCGCATTTTTACTATCGAAACACTTGGGGGAACCAATTTTGTCGATAAGAAAGAAAATATGTTTCTCTTTTTCGAGAAGTACTTCCAGAAGCCCTCTCTTTTGATGCTGAGCACCATTACGCGTGCAAGGAGCTCCACGAGGTTCCCGGCGGTGACCAGGTTGACGGTTCACCGCCGGCGCCAGTTGTTGCTGGAAGCTTAAGAGTAATTCCGGGGCGGAGGGCTAGTAACTCGTAGAGCTTCCCTTATCAAGTAATGCTGGAAGCTTAAGAGTAATTCCGGGGCGCTGGAGAGCTAGTTGACAAGAAAAATCTCGACGGACCTTTTGCTGACTTTTGGTCGGTTGAAAATTTTGTTCTCGAAACTCAACAATTCGTTAGAGCTCTAGTATTTTTTCCCATGATATTCGATCTTATTCCCGCTCGCCATCTTGATCTCAGCTCGATCGGGTAGCTTTTACTGCCAAAGAGCACACGGGCGGGATCAGCCGTTTCGAGTCATCTTGTCCCGCGGTGACGGTTTTCTCAAGATAACTCAAGCTTCAGGACAGCTACAGAGCTGGTAAGCACAGCTAATCGATTCAGAATGATCAGGCGCGTTCGCCTGTAGAACCCAGAGGTCTGGACTCGGTCTGCTAGCCGAGCTAGGTCCGCAAACCTATTCGTATTTTTCGAGTCATCGACAGACACTCTCGGTTTTCTGTACTTAACTCGAGCTACAGGACAGCTACAGAGCTGATGCGTACAGCATCTGATTCAGAATCATCAATTTGTCTGTTGAATCCAGAGCTCTGAACTCGGTCTACTGCCCGATCTAGAATCGCGAAACTATTCGTATTGTTCGAGTCATCTTGAGAGATGCTGTCGGTTCTCTGCACTTAACTCGGGCTGTAGGGGGGCAGTGCAGGTGGTCACAGAAATCGATTTGAACACATCAGGCGCGTCATTTGAACACATCAGGCGCGTCCGCCTGTAAAATCCAGAGCTCGTAACTCGGTCTGCTGCCCGAACTAGGTCCGCGAAACTATTCGTATTGTTCGAGTGATCCTGAAAAATGCTGTCGGCTTTCTGCACTTAACTCGGGCTGTAGGGGGGCTGCAAAGCTGGCAATCACAGGAATCGGTTCAGAGACATCAGACGCGTCCGCCTGTCGCATTCAGAGGTCTGAACTCGAGTCTCATACTCGAGCTGGCTTTGCTAAACTATTTGTTTTGTTCGAGTCATCTTGAGAGGTGCTATCGATTTACGCACGTAACTCGGGCTGTGGGAGAGCTACAGAGTTCGTACAGAAGGCAGTCCAGAAGCATCGGGGGCGTTCGGCTGTTGCATCGAGAGGTGTGAAATCGCTTGGGCTCAAAAACTATTCGTTCTCTGCAATTTTTCCAACATTATATATTGTCAGGAAGCTCCACGAGTCCCCCGGCGGTAACAAAGGTTGACGGTTTACCGCCGGCGCCCAGTCCGGGAGAGCTTCCGGCATGCGTTCACGCGTGCCGACACGCGTGCAGGCACGCGTGGAAGCGTTCCTGGCAGCGCTTCAGAAGCGCTTCTGGGGAGCCCCCGGGGGCTCTCCAGGAAAGATCTTCCGTCCCCGAGGGTCTCTTCGCTCTCCGGGTTTTGGGGCGCTACCAAGTGCCCAAAGGGTCTCTCCGCTCTCCGGGTTTTGGACGCTGCCAAATAATTCGTAGAGCTTCCCTTAGCAAGTACCTCGTAGAGCTCTTCGGCATCGATGAGCTAGAGGAATTCCGGCGCGGGGTGGAGCTAGTTGCCCGACCCGGCCAGAAAGGACAAAGTGACAACTTTTGGATGGTTTTCCCAAGATTTAAGAGATATTTGACCATTTATTTTTAGAAAGCAAATTTCTCGCACCTGTAGACGATTATCAGGGCCTCTGCGTCTTAATCTGAGCTCTGTAGGCGCACTTTTACTATCAAAACACTTGGGGAACGAACTTCATGTCGACATGAAAAAAATGAATGTTTCATTTTTTGAGAAATGCTTCCTGAATCTCTCTCTTTCGACTCTAAGCTCTCTCACGCGTGAAAAGAGCTCTACGAGGTTCCCGGCGGTGACCAGGTTGACGGTTCACCGCCGGCGCCAGTTATTGCTGGAAGCTTAAGAGTCATCCCGGGGCGCTGGAGAGCTAGTTGGCCAGGAAAATCTCGACGGACCTTTTGCTGTCTTTTGGTCGGTTGAAAATTTTGTTCTCGAAATTCAACTATTCGTTAGAACTCTAGTATTTTTTCCCGTGATATTCGATCTTACTCCCGCTCGCCATCTTGATCTCAGCTCGATCGGGTGCCTTTTACTGCCAAAAAGCACACGGGCGGGATCGGCTGTTTCGAGTTATCTTGATACGCGCTGTCGGTATTTCGCACTTAACTCGAGCTGTAGGGCAGCTACAGAGCTGGTAAGCACGCCTTATCGATTCAGAATGATTATGCGCGTTCGTCTGTTGCAACCAGAGGTCTGAACTCGGTCTGCTAGCCGAGCTAGGTCCGCAAACCTATTCGTATTATTCATGTAATCTTGACAGGCGCTCTCGGTTTTCTGCACTCAACTCGAGCTATATGACAGCTACAGAGCTGAAACTTACAGAAACTGATTCGGGATCATTAGTCGCGTTCGTCTGTTGGATTCAGAGCTCTGAACTCGGTCTGCTGCCCGATCTAGAACCACGAAACTATTCGTATTGTTCGAGTCATCCTGAGAGGTGCTGTCCGTTTTCTGCACTTAACTCGGGCTGTAGGGGGGCTGCAGGGCTGGGAATTCCAGAAATCGATTTGGAGACATCAGACGCGTCCGCCTGTCGCATTGAGAGGTCTGAACTCGGTCTGATACTCGAGCTAGATTTGCCAAACTGTTCGTATTGTTCGAGTCATCCTGAGAGGTGCTGTCGATTTTCTGCACTTAACTCGAGCTATAGGGGGCTGCAGGGCTGGGGAATTCCAGGAATCGATTCGGAGACATCGACGCGTCCGCCTGTCGCATTGAGAGGTCTGAACTCGGTCTGATACTCGAGCTAGGTTTGCCAAACTGTTCGTATTGTTCGAGTCATCTTGAGAGGTGCTGTCGATTCACGCACGTAACTCGGGCTGTGGGAGAGCTACAGAGTTCGCACAGAAGACAATCTAGAAGCATCAGGGGCGTTCGGCTGTTGCGTCGAGAGGTCTCAAATCGCGTCGGCTGAAAAGCTATCCGTTCTCTGCAATTTTTTCAACATTATATGTTGTCAGGAAGCTCTACGAGTCCCCCGGCGGTAAGAAAGGTTGACGGTTTACCGCCGGCGCTCAGTAACTCGTAGAGCTTCCCTTAGCTAGTAACTCGTAGAGCTTCCCTTAGCAAGTTATTGCTGGAAGCTCAAGCGTAATTCCGGGGCGCTGGAGAGCTAGTTGGCAAGAAAAATCTTGACAGACCAGTTGCTGACTTTTGATCGGTTGAGACTTTTGTTCTCGAAATTCAACCATTCGTTAGAACTCTAGTATTTTTTCTGACCATATTCGATCTTATTCTCAGCTCGATCGGGTGAATAGTTGTGCAAAAAAGCATCGCGGCGGGATCGGCTGTTTCGAGTCATCTTGATACGCGTTGTCGGTATTTTGTACTTAACTCGAGCTGTAGGGCAGCTACAGAGCTCATTCTCACAGAAATTGATTGCAAATCATCAGGCGCGTTCGTCTGTTCCATCTAGAGGTCTCAACTCGGTCTTGTGCCCGAGCTAGGTTCGCGAAGCTATTCGTGATGTTGGAGTCATCTTGAGAGGTGTTGACAGTTTTCTGGACTTAACTCGGGCTGTAGGGGGGCTACAGGGCTCGTACTCACAGGAATCGATTCGGAGACATCAGGCGCGTCTGCCTGCGGAATCCAGAGCTCGGAACTCGGTGTGCTGCCCGAGCTAGGTTCGCAAACCTATTCGTATTCGTCGAGTCATCTTGAGAGGTGCTGTCCGTTTTCTGCACTTAACTCGAGCTGTAAGGGGGCTGCAGGGCTGGTAATCACTGGAATCGATTCGGAGACATCAGTCGCGTCCACCTGTCGCATTCAGAGCCCTGAACTCGGCCTGCTGCCCGAGCTAGGTCCGCGAAGCTATTCGTATTGTTTGAGTCATCTTGAGAGGTGCTGTCGATTCTCTGCACTCAACTCGGGCTGTAAAGGGGGCTGTAGGGCTGGTAATCACAGGAATCGATTCGGAGACATCAGGCGCGTGCGCCTGTTGCATTCAGATGTCTGAACTCGGTCTGATACTCGAGCTAGATTCGCTATAGTCAGGAAGCTCTACGAGTCCCCCGGCTCAAGAAAATCTCGGCTCAAGGCGCTTGTCATTTGATCCCCTCTGCCTGGGTAACCTCCAGTGGGATCGAGTGCGCGTCAGGGAGTCACACGTTTGTCGCCTAGAGTGATATTGCACTGCCATTCATTTGACACGTTTGATCGCCTTGAGTGGTCCTCAATTGATTTGTTTTACACGTTTGTCGCCTAGAGTGATATTGCGCTGCCATTCATTTGACACGTTTGATCACCTTGAGTTGTCTTCAATTGATTTGTTTTGCTGGGTGCTTCCGAGGCAGTCTCTGCAATCTTTCGTTATGCCACACGTGCGGAGTGCAAGTGCTCGCATTATGCGTCGGGCGCTGGCTGTTCAAAACGGATACTGTGTGCTTTTACCTATTCGTTTGCCTCTGGATGGTTTGGTGCCACCTACGTGTCTCCCACCACCAGGGCTGGAGCGGGCGACTGTCGATTTGGTTCTAGATTATCTCTTGTTGCGCGATCCACCTGTTGTTAAACGCAGTTTGGAGGAGGAGGAGGAGGAGGCCGACATTAAGACTGTTTCGGAGAATTTTTCTTGCCGTATGCAGGCTTCTGAATCGCTGGTTGATGTAGATATTGGAGTGCAGACTTCTGAATCGCTGGTTGATGTTGGAGTGCAGACGGTTGATGTTGCGGACTTTCATTGTGAAGTCGGCTGTCAGACAGATAGTGTCGTTGGGATGGAGGGAGGAGCTTCAGGAGTTCTTCTTGGGAAAGTGACTGTGGCGGCGGAGGAGGAGCTGGAGGCACCCTCGAGTGCGGAGTCTTCTCCGAACGTGCAGTCGGATTCTGATAGCCGCGCCTTGTCAGGAGCGTCCCAGGGGTGTCTGAATCGCCCCGTCACGCTCAATGAGGTATCGAAGGAGTCGCGCCAGAGGACTCGAGGGAGAGATCGTGACAAGGTCAAGGGGACATCGACTTGCTCTCAGGCCACCATTGCCGATGTCAAAGCGTGGATTGACGCTGTTGCCAGCATCAACGAGTTGAATGCGATCCAGTATTTAAAGAACGGAATGGATTTGTTTGATAAGCTGGTGACAGAACGTGGGTTCCCTACAAAGAAGGCCCAAAAAGATTATGCTCGGAAACTGTATGAGATGCTCCAGACTGTGCAAGCGACGCTGGAGGATCTTCTCGGATTCTTCGAGGTGCACAGGTTCTTGACAGGACAAATGAACCGCGCCGAGATGGCCAAGTTTCTTGAGGTTTCCAAGTGCAGCGATTACCGAATAATATTCTTCGGACGCCCGAGGAGTTTCGACAAGTTGGGATGAAGCTATTCGTGCGCACTTGTATGCAACTGTCGGTTTAAGAACAGCGAAGGCTGTAATGCTTGTATCTCACCTGTTCTTGTTTTCCTCACTTTATCTCTCTGTTTGACCTCTCGCTGGAGCCATGATGGCTTCACGGCCCGCTGTGGGCCCCACTAAGCGCTTCAGGTGTGTAAAGGGCAGGGGCCCCTCATATTCTTCAGGTGACGTTCTTCCACGGGTTGTTTCCCCGTCTAATTCGTTGATTACTTCACATGTGACGTTGAGCATACGCCTCTTGTCATACGGCGGGTTGAACATGCGTATTTCGGACTGGTTTGATGTGAATATGAGTTTGTGCTCACTCACGCCTTGCCTGTTTGGATACGTCCGCTCCTTGCTCCGACTAGGCTGGAAAGCCTGCACAGTCGACCGCAAAGTCCGCAAAAAAGAAAGGTTGACGGTTTACCGCCGGCGCCCAGTTATTGCTGGAAGCTGAAGAGTAATTCCGGGGCGCTGGAGAGCTAGTTGGCAAGAAAAATCTCGACGGACCTTTTGCTGACTTTTGGTCGGTTGAAAATTTTGTTCTCGAAATTCAACCATTCGTTAGAGCTCTAGTATTTTTTCCCGTGATATTCGATCTTATTCCCGCTCGCCATCTTGATCTGAGCTCGATCGGGTACCTTTTACTGCCAAAAATCGTGCAGGCGGGATCGGCCGTTTCGAGTCATCTTGATACGCGCTGTCGGTATATTAGACTTAACTCGAGATACAGGACAGCTACAGAGCTGGTAAGTACGCCTTGTCGACTCAGAATGATCAGGCGCGTTCGTCCGTCGCATCCACTCCAGAGGACTGATCTCGGTCTGCTAGCCGAGCTAGGTCCGCAAACCTATTCGTATTATTCGAGTCATCTTGACAGAAGCTCTCGGTTTCCTGTACTTACCTCGAGCTATATAACAGCTACAGGGCTGATACTTACAGAAACCGATTCAGAGTCATCAATCGCGTTTGTCTGTTGAATCTAGAGCTCTGAACTCGGTCTGCTGCCCGCTCGAGACTCGCGAAGCTATTCGTATTGTTCGAGTCATCTTGAGAGGTGCTGTCGGTTTTGTGTACTTACCTCGGGTTGTAGGGGGGCTACAGTGCTGGTAGTCACAGGAATCGATTTGGAGACATCAGGCGCGTCTGCCTGTCGAATCCAAAGCTCGGAACTCGGTCTGCTGCCCGAACTAGGTTCGCGAAACTATTATTATTGTTCAAGTCATCCTGAGATGCTGTTGGTTTTCTGAAATTGACTCGGGCTGTGGGGGGCTGCAGGGCTGGTAGTCACAGGAACTGATTCGGAGACATCAGTTGCGTCCGCCCGTCGCATTTAGATGAACTCGGTCTGAAACTCGAGCTAGGTTCGCGTATTGTTCGAGTCATCTTCAGAGGTGCTGTCGATTGGCGCACGTAACTCGGGCTGTAGGAAAGCTACAGAGCTCGTACAGAAGAGAATCCAGAAGCATCGGGGGCGTTCGGCTGTTGCATCGAGAGGTCTGAAATCGCTTGGGCTGAAAAACTTTTCGTTCTTGCATTTTTTTCGACATTGTCAGGAAGCTCTACGAGTCCCCCGGCGGTAAGAAAGGTTGATCAGGATATGATCAAGGATGATTGATGAGGATATGATCAAGGAAGTCGATCCAAACTTCAAACTGGGGGACTTCAAAGCTGATCTCATAAGTTGACGGTGCCCTGGCAAGTGGCACGAACAATTGGCTGAGGTTGATCGCTCAATTTTCAGCTGGAACGTTCGTTTGCTAGGGATTGCACAATGCCACGAGATTTTCGCCCAGGTCTTCAATTCAAGCAATGTGATTCTCCTTCAAGAGTGCCAGTTTGTCTCCGATCGTGTTGCTGAGGAACACGGTTGGAATCTTTGGCGCTCCTCTTGTGAGCGAGCGTGCGTGGGCCTCCGTGGTGTTTGGAAGGACGATGTCCAACACGAGGCCAGAGGCGACCGTTGGGTTGCCGTTGTTTGCTCTAATGTCATCTTTCTTTCTCTTTACTTGCCGCATAAGTATTTGCATGGAAAGTCTCGTGAGCAGTTTTTGCGTACGCTTAGTGCATACCAAGAAGTGCTGAGGGATACAGCGCTCAATGTTGCCAGATTGAAAAAGCAGTTTCGAATTCAGGATGTTGTTTTAGGAACCGATGCTAATGTTGAGGTTGAGCCTCAGGTTTTCCACATGTCTCAGGCTGTCTCGGGTCCTAGTGTTGTTGGTGTGCCTATTGTCCCTCGTACGAGGGATGGCGGATTTCAGAGGCGATCTAAGGAGTTTGCTTTGGAACTCAGTGAGGCTCTTACTTTTACTATTGGCACCCTGGGCCTCCAGTTGGCCAACACTTTCAACCCTACGAGGCTCCCTACCTGGCGCTCTGCTAAATGGGCTCACTACAGGCACCTACCTCAAGAACAGCAGTACTCTCACGTCTATGACTACATAGGTGTACCTTCGTCTTGGGGAGCTCCTGAGGTCTCCGTCTTGTGGCCACAGCCGGGGGCAGCACATA
Source organism: Prorocentrum cordatum (assembly GCA_963575745.1). Classification (NCBI taxonomy): domain Eukaryota; class Dinophyceae; order Prorocentrales; family Prorocentraceae; genus Prorocentrum; species Prorocentrum cordatum. The sequence goes on along the minus strand of CAUYUJ010014439.1, from coordinate 369,006 downwards.
TGTCTGGGAGCTCGGCCTCGAGTTTTTGGAGTGATCATGGTCTGTTACACTTGCGTATCCCTGCTCGTGTCTTGCCTCGTCGAGTTGTGCGTCCCAATCCTGTCCGCAACACACGTTGGCATGTTCAGTCTCATCGTGTACCTCTTTTGCGCTATGCGGTTGATGCAGCCCTGGTTTCCGGCAGCAGCCAGACAGAACAGACCGATTGGAGTGGACATACGGGTCTCTCGCCCACGGAGCTAGGTGACATGATTCGACAGCCCTGTGAGGAAATTGGCGAGGTCCCCACCAAAGCAGACCTTACCCCGAAAGTTTCTGAGCAGTATGTTGCCGCTCGGGAGGCCGCACTTGAGATGAGGAGGAAGAGAAATAAGGGTGAATGCACGGAGGAGGAGTTCAAGAGGGCGAGGAGGAGGTATAGATATGAGAGGAGGAAGCATCGGAGGAATATCTTGGAGTATGAGTTCCGTCCAGGTCTACAGCATCGAACATACCTTAAGACGCTCAAAGTCGAGGGAGTGCTCACTTGGGACAAGTCTAAGTGGGAGAAGGCCCTCAGAGCGCACGGTCTGGCCATGTATACTGATGAACATGAGCGTGCACGCACAAACAGTAAGCTGGAGGAGATGAGGAAGAGGTTGCAGGAGGTGAATATGCAGGAGTACCAGCCTATCGATATCGGCCTGCTCATGCGTGCTAGGTCTCGTCTTCGTTCAGGAAAGGCCGTAGGTAAGGACAACATCAGCGTCTCCATGCTTAAGCACATCCCTTGGTCAGGTTGTCTTCAAGTCTTGCGGTGCTTTCAGCAGCTGTTTATGGGCGAGTATTGCACACCCACAGCATGGCGCCATATATGTATACAGCTGATGCCGAAGTCTGTGAAGACTTCCGAATTCAATGACACACGAGCTTTATCATTATTATCTTGCCTGTCAAAATGGTATATGTCATGTCTCACCTTGTTGGCCGTGGACCATCTCAAACGGAGTGTTGCCCCCGAGGTCATGCTCTTCGGGTTTGTTGCTGGAAGACGGACACACGAGATTACTGGTGGTTTGAAGAGAGTTGCTCAGCACGCGACGGAATGGGGGAAGTCATATTGTATGCACCTGGCGAGCTTAGACGTGTATCGTGCTTTTGATAACGTACAGGTGGCAGACGTTGCTGACTGCCTGGAGGAGTTGCGGTTTCCACCTGAACTTAGTTATGCGCTCATGGAGGGCCTAGCTGAGAACAGGGCCGATTTATCTTTCCAGCAGGTGGATGTCTCGGACATAGCTTGGGATAGTTGTATCCGCACAGGTAGTGTTGAGGCTCCGCTCTTTTGGCTGTGTGAGAGTGTGCTCATGTTCCGTTCTGTGGTCTTGAGTTGGCAGGAGCGGGGGATGGGAGTGCAGTTGACGCAGCAGGCAGGTACTCGTCATCTTACACATGCTATTTGGGCCGACAATGTTCTGTTGTGTGCCAGAGATCAGAGTGAGTTGACGACCATGATTGCGGAGATCAGTGTCCCACTTTATCACAGGAAGTACAGATGGAAACCGAGTAGCTTGCAGTTTATTCGCTTTGGCTACGATGAGCCTGGGACCGAGAGTTTGGATGTCTCTTTTGCGTTGCCGAATTCCCAGGATAAGCGTCAGAGAGTGACTATAACGTTGCAGCAGACAGATCGTTTGGAAATACTTGGCACGATTCTTGAAAACAGTATGCGACAACATGAGGACTTAAATCATTGGATTTCTCTCGCACAAAAGGCGTTTTGGCAAGATAAGAAGTATTACATGTGCCACGGTATTAAGTTGAAGAAAAGATTGCGACGATACGACTCACGTGTAAGAAGCCGATTATTGTTTGCAGTGGAAGGGATGACAGCTGACAAAAATGCTATTGAATCGATTCATGCGTTTGAAGGCCGCTTACTTTCGAAGATGGTATGGAGACGGAAACGGGACACAGAGTTGGCCACAGTTTTTCCAGAGCGTGTACTTGACGGGGCGGAAAGCACTCAGGACAGCTCAGATGCCGAGTGCGGTTCAGCTCTTTCTTTTCAAACAGTGGAGTTGGGCAAAGGATGTGGCGACGACAACTGCTCAAAACGGGACCCGCCAAGTTGATGACGCCCAGCCTACAATTGATCCAATGGAAATGGGTGGTGCAGTGTCTCTTGATATGGATGGGATGTCTCAGAATGCGGGTGCTACTGTACCGATTACCACGGATTTGATGTCTCAGAATGCGGGTGCGATTGTACCGATTACCACGGGTTCGATGTCTTTGAATGCGGGTGCTGCTGTACCGAGTACCAGAGATCTGAAACGACGGAGGGTGACTGTTATTGTGGCCCCTGTCCTTACTGCCCGAGGGGACCTCACCGTTGCTCTGCCAGAGGGTCAGGAGAACAGCGCCACGAGTCAGAACCGACGACGGCTTATCTCTCAGGCGTCCCGTGCTGCTGCCAAAAGGAGCAGGAATGCTCCCACATCATCAACGCCATCATCATCATCAGCACCTACGCCAGCGCCAGCAGCCATGCGAAGAAGGTTTCGAAGTGATATGGTGGGGGCGAGTGCGGATGACCCTCTCTTGCAGGCCCGTTACACGATGATGCATGCCGCCAGCCCGTGGACTCAGCAGATGGATGCCGTTATTCGCACATATAACTCGCAGGAAGCACGATCCTTTACACGTCGAAGGGAAGGTGGAAAAACGGTGGGACTTCGTCCGTGGGGCTTGCCTTTTGAAACGGTGGGTGGAGATGCTTGGTATGATACTCTTGAGTGGACTCAGGCAGGGTGGGGATGTTTTATCCGTACGTTGCTTTCGGAATGGGACCTAGAATATGCTCACCTGCCTGAACCAAAACCCTGGAGGCCGAAAAACGACGAGGAGGAGGTGGAGGGGACGGAGGAGAGAAATAATGAGATTGCAAAGCGGCTCGCCTATAACTTCGAGAATGCCAGCGTCTGGAACTACGAGGCTGAAGGGATTCCCGTCGAGCTCTGTGGTGACTCCCAGGTGGTAGTGAACTGGCTGGTGGGACAATATGTATGTACGACGGAAGTGTATTGTGAGACCATTGCACACATTCAAAGTATATTATACAGATTACACTTGAACTACCGCGTGAATCTGAGGCCGCCGTCTTGGGGTCTAGATCCTTGGAAGTGGTTTTATCGTGGGGGAAATGAGCGTGCTGATGCTGAAACTTGGAAGGCCCGCACGGGCCAGAACCATCGTACTTTCGACCCGTACATTCATACTCTCAGAAGGGAACAAATAAAGGGGATTCGCGGCTACTTCGATGGTGGTCGTTCCTCCCACGGTGTTGGCATTGGTTGGGTCATTGACTTATTCGTGCTCCCCCTCCCTGCTCTTCCACACTCTCAAGGCTCTTGGCTATTCAACATAGCCTCCGAGGCTGCCGCCATCCCGCCGACCTGCACGGTTAGTCAAGCTGAGCTCTTGGCCAGCAAGCGCCTCGCTGAAGGTGTCGAGCACCTGCTGCTCCTCTGCTGCGGACCTGAATCCTGAGCGGGGGCTCCCCTGTCCCTGTGGGCTCCGAGCAAAGCAAAAAGAAAGGTTGACGGTTTACCCCCGGCTCCCAGTTCCCAGTGCTTTACGAGAGCGTTGGAGGGCTCGCCAGGAAAGATTTCTGGTCGTTTGCCCTTTGTTCTCCGGGTTTTGGGCGCTACCAGCTGGTTGGTCGACCCGTCCAGAACCGACGCTGTGGCATTTTTTGGTGGGTTGTGCAATAAAATCAAAGATATTCGACAATTTATTTTAAGAAAGCAGATTTTTCGCACCTATTGTGGGTTATGGCGCGTCTGCCAGTAAAATTTTGAGGCCTTTCCCTCAGCAAGATATTGGTGGAAGCTTACGAGTGATTCCGGGACGCTGGAGAGCTAATTGCCAAGAAAAAATCGACGGACCTTTTGCTGATTTTTGGTTGGTTGAACATTTTGTTCTCTAAATTCAACCATTCGTTCGAGCTCAAGTATTTCTCCCCGTGATATTCGATCTTATTTCCGCTCGCCATCTGGATCTCAGCTTGATCGGGTACCTTTTACTGCCAGAAAAGCACACGTGCGGGATCGGCCGCTTCGAGTTATCTTGATACGCGCTGTCGGTATATTGGACTTAAATCGAGATACAGCACAGCTACAGAGCTGGCAAGCACACCTTATCGATTCAGAATGATCAGGCGCGTTCGTCTGTTGCATCCAGGGGTCTGAACTCGGTCTACTAGCCGAGCTAGGTCTGCAAACCTATTCGTACTATTCGAGTCATCTTGACAGGCGCTCTCGGCTTTCTGTACTCAACTCGAGCTATAGGACAGCCACAGAGCTGATACTTACAGAAACCGATTCGGAATCATCATTCGCGTTTGTCTGTTTATCCAAAGCTCCAAACTGCGTTTGCTGCCCGATCTAGAGTCGCAAACTATTCGTATTGTTCGAGTAATCTTGAGAGGTGCTGTGGGTTTTCTGCACTTAGCTCAGGCTGTAGAGGGGCTGCAGGGCTGGTAACCACAGAAATCGAGTCGGAGACATGAGACGCGTCCGCTTGTCGCATTCAGAGGTCTGAACTCGGTCTGATACTCGAGCTGGATTTGCCAAACTATTCGTTTTGTTCGGGCTGTAGGAGAGCTACAGAGCTCGTACAGAAGACAATCCAGAAGCAACGGGGTTCGGCTGTTGCATCGAGAGGTCTCAAATCGCTTGGGCCGAAAAATTATTCGTTCTCTGCAATTTATTGTCGACATTATATATTGTCAGGAAGCTCTACGAGTCCCCGGGCGGTAAGAAAGGTTGCTGGTTTACCGCCGGCGCCCAGTTTTTCGCACCTGTAGCGGGTTAAGGCGCGTCTGCCAGTAAAATTTTGAGGTCCCTAGGTGCAGTATTACTGTCAAAACACTTGGGGGGACCGACTTTGGTGAAAACCGAAGAATCGTGATTTTTCGAGTTTTTGGGCTTCAGAAGCTTCCTCCATGTGTTCGGAGGAGTGCTGTGCAAGGAAAGAGCTCCACGAGCCGCCCGGCGGTGACTGCTTGACGGTTTACCGCCGGTTCCCATGGTCTGCATTGTTTTCCTCATTATATTTTTAGTTGGTTTTTCGTGTGCTTGCAGTCTTGTGCATTCTGTACAGCTTCGCTGTTTGATGCATCTTCTGCTTTTTCCTTTGCAGCTTCGCTGTTAGGTTCTCTGTGTCCTGGCCTGCTCTCCAGGGAGCTCGAACCGGCCAACGCAGACCTCGCAGACCAGGTTGACGGTTCACCGCTGTGAGAGATTTAAAATTCGTTTTGAGAACCGATTTGTTTCGCACCTGTAGCGGGTTATGCCGCGTTTACCAGTTGAGTTCTCGGGCCGTAGCTGCAGCAATACTATCAAACACTTGAAGCAAACAACTTCGGATGAACACCGAAAAACGTGTTTTTCGAGTCTTGCAGCTCTCGCTTGAGATAGCTTCCCTCATTTGTTCCGAGCGCCTCGCGAGAGAAGACCTCTACGAGGCTGCCCGCGGTAACCTGGTTCACGTTTTACCGGCTTCTAGTTGTAAAGCTTTGCAGAGCTGCCTTTTTGCTCTCCGGTATTTGGACGCTACCAAGTACCTAGGGGCGTCTGGATCCCACAGGCGCCCAGGGGGAGCGGTGCCGCGGGACGGCGGCGCGGCAGCCATCGCTGCCTTCTTCGTCTCCTTCGTTTTCGACGAGATCGAGGTCAGCTAGGCCGCTGCATTGTGTATCATTGATTGTGTTGGGCCGCTTGCTTTTGTTGTTGTTGTTGTTGCATCTGCTTCTTTCCTCTCGTTTGCAAAGACGGACGGACTGGAACGCTGGGGATCCGACTTCAGACACACTGATTGGGATTTTCTGGCCAGGCAGGTCGGGGCGCCTCGAAGTGTGGACAGAGGAGCTGTTATTTGTGTACTCGGGGCCATCGCTCACACCAACAGTGCCACTCTTGCAGGGTGAAGGATACGATTTGAATATCTTGCGTAACCACAAAAGAACGATGGCTGCAGCAGCAGCATCAACAGTGACTCCACCCGCAGTGCCAGCAGGTTCTTCAGTATCAGGTGCTCAAGGCTTGCATCTGACTGGCCAGGACATGACGGTTGATGATGGGGGCTGTCCGTGCTAGGGCTGTCCGTGCTCGATCTGCCAAGGAAGGAGGGAAGGAGAAGGAGGTGCAGGACAAACATTAGGTGCGACTGGGGTTGCCCAGGACGCTGGGCTTGACATTGAACAGATGTTTCGCTCTATGATGACGGGACAACAGACTATGACGGCTGACATGCAATCGTTCAGGAGTTCTACTCTGTACGGAAATGGACGGGCTCAAAACATCTTGATTCCAGGGCCTCGAAGACAGAGTCGAATGAAGTTCAGAAGCTCAAGCAGGGGGGCGGGCTGTCGGTAGCAAGTGAATCCACGAAGGCGGATGCGGACATGCATGGCCCTTGGAAGCCACGGTATGTTGAGTTCAAGGGATGGGTTCCAAGGGAGGGATGGAAGAACGCGAGATACGTCAACGGGAGGCTCTTTCACAGGATGCTCTGACGACGGCTATGAATGGTCTTATTGATTCTAAACAAATTGATGCTACACAGAGGGTGGCACTGGACTTGGATCGGACGGTTCAGGAGAACACAGGCAGGTATTGGCCGTACACGAGGGGCAGAATCTATTTCAAGCCAGGGACATCCTCAGATATCCTATGGGAAGCGAAACGTGTGTGGGAAGATGATTACAGGCGGGGACTCACCTCGTTGCCTCCCAATGTGCGCTTTCAAGTTGAGTGCCAGCCATGGAAGAGAACATGTACGGGCGGTGGGGAGGTTTCAAGCTTTATTTTCAGACGTCAAGGGGAATGGGACGGCAATTCTTCGTGGTGCGACGGGCCCGCCGATGACCTACATGTGGCATATATCGGATCCAGATGATACGACACAAAAGACGTTGATTGCAGAATGGGGACGGAGCCTCTATGGCGCCAACTTGACACAGGTGGAGCCTGACATCAACCAGGTACAGTTTCTTCAGACACTACGGTGCCCCAACCATTGACGGGGCGGCGGGGCTGCGACTGAGACCGTCGTCGCAACCTGGAATGTGCAGAAGGCATCCGACGGTCAGGTACCCAACCTGGTCGCTGCATGCGAAGCCAGGTCAATTCAAGTGGTGTGCTTGCAAGAGTGTGAGCATACCAGGGCAAATACTTCCAATAGATGGGGATGGGAGGTTCACTATAGCTCCTGCTCCAAAGCGGCTGTTGCATGGTGCAGGGCTTGGGCACCACATGTGATTTCACGACGGAGTGGGGTACGATTTGCGTGTGTTGAATTCAGGGGAGCTCTGGTTACACCAGTGTATCTACCATGCGTGATGCGTGATGTCGACCATTTGGGGGAATACTTAGATGTACTTACAAAGTGCAGTGTTTGTATGTTTCAAACTACACATGCTGGAGTCATACCATGGGTGGGGATGGATGCTCAGACGGAACTCGATACAGATATGCTTGGAATGACGGGAGGAGGACTCATGCAGGTGGACGGTAGGAGGGAGGAGGCGAACTACCATGCAGAGAGGAGGGACATGCTGATGATATTCATGAGTACTTGGGGGATCTGTGCGGCGAACACATATGGAGCACGACGTATCACAGACGTACCATACTGTTCCACGCATGTGCAGCGTGTACTCGATTACATACTCATCCCTACACGTTGGTGCGCGGGTGAGGCACGAGCCAACCAGGAAATGATATGCCAGGCCCAGTTTGTGGAACCCATCACGGCTTCGCCAGGTATACGTGCAAAAATCAGTGCTTATAGTGATCATGCTCTGGTCTGGGTGACTCTCAAGTCCACGGAGATCAGGCGCCCAGCTTTACCGCCGCGCACTGTGTCCATGGTCGGCTGGCAGCCGACGGGTGACACGGCGCGAAACATGTTTCGCGTGCTTGCGGATGTGTCGATCGAGGGGCTTGCATCTGACACGGTAGGGACGGACTTACAACAGGTAGGACGGGTACTCCTGGAGACGGCAAAACTCGTGGACCACACTAAGGGGCGCCCCAACTGCAAACCTAGTCAGAGGCCCAGGGAGCTCATGGAGGTTGAGTCTGCCATAGGCGTGGGGCCCGTGGGGATATTCGTAAACAACTACTGCGTAGGAGAAAGACCCTCAGGAGGCAACATAGAAGGAACCAACTCTTGCAGGACCACAAGGGATCCACTAAGACCTCTCGGTGTATCCTTAAGGAGCTGGAGTGTGAGGGTGTGCTGACAATGGACAGGACTAGGTGGAGTACGGAGATCACTAGGTATGCGACGGCGTCTTACACGAACTCTGAGGAGGAGAAACGGACTTTGGAGGCCTTTCAGGAGCTCGAACACAATGACTGTGGGGTGGAGGGAAGAGTCATTACGATGGGTATGCTCATGCAGGCTCGTGCTTCTTTGAAGCCTGGCACTGCACCCGGTAGCGATGGATTCGCTGCTGATGTGATCCGTGTGTTGCCATGGCGGAGCCCACTGTTTGTGCGGCGTGCTTTCCAGAGAATTTTCGAGCAGGGCTCCTTTAGCCCTGAGACGTGGAGGCAGCTGAGTATTCAACTTGTGCCGAATATGCGATGCTACACGACTCTCCAACACCAGAGGGATTTGCTTGATCAGTGTGATGAGTAAATGGTACATGGCATGCGTGTTGCAGTTCATTGATGCGTTCCCTGTGAACCGACGGTTGTGCACATACGGGTTTGAGAAGGATCAGAAGATCACAAATGTCACAGCACCACTATCACATCTCACTAGACATGCTAATGTGTGGGGGAAGGCAGAGTCAATGCATGTGGGGGCCTGGGACATTCACAAGGCGTTTGATAATGTTACATTACACATTATCATCAAGGCCATGCTGCATCTTAAGTACCCTGTGTGCCTCATAAGAGCCAGTGTGGAGCCCATGTTGGATAACATTGCGACCTTTGAGTTTCAGAATGTGTGCGGCGGTGAGGTGAGATACAACAAATCGGTCCGAACGGGAGGTAAGGAAGGGCCCATACTTTTCAATGTCGTCTTGGGGGCTATCTGGGGATCCGTGATTCAGACCTGGGATACCTTAGGATATGGTGTTCGACTGGAAGGAGAGGGGGCGGACGGTGCTCTTGTACACCACTTCTTGTGGGCTGACAATGTTACGCTCTGTGCTGCGTCGCAACTTCAGCTACAGCAGATGTTCGGTATGATGACAGTAGCACTGAGACGGGCGGGGATGGACTGGAAGGAGGATTCGCTGGCTTATGTACTTTTGGGCCAGACTTACACCTGCGGCGACCTGCCGCTGCTCTGCCCGCTTTCGCCAGCCATCTGTGCGATTTCTGGGGATGAGGACCTCCCCGATCATCTGCGCTCAACTGTTGTAATGCCGAGGAGGGAGGAGGTGGAGGTCCTAGGAGTGAAGCTCAGTTCGGAAATTCAATGTTACCACGGTTTGTATCATTGACTGGAGAAAGGGAGGAAGGCCTACTTTGCAGACATACGGTTTTATCGCTCAAGGGCGGTCTCGCCCAAGGAGAAGTTTCGCAGGTATGCCGCTCGTGTGCAGTCTGTGGTGTACCACGGATGTATAGGCTGGCCGTGCAACTTACGACTGTTGGAGAGGATAAAGGTATGGGAGGGGAGGTGTCTCAACGGAATGCGAGGACTCCACAAGAGGGAGGAGGAGACGTGGGAGGAGTTCAGGGACAGAACCACACCGAAATCATACGAGCTATTCTTGCAGGCTGGCCACTGCAGTCTTTTAGAGAAGGTGGTCAGAGCCAACTTCGAGTTTGCGCTGGAGGTTGCCCAGTTTCATGATAGGGCCTTTGCCTCCTCAGACGTGCGTGGAGCACGAGCGTGGCGCGAGACGCTGCAGGCTATGTTACACTGCGCGGGGGAATGGTCAATACGGAGGGACACACGTGTATCCATGTTCACGGGAGCCAGGAGGAGGGAAGGTACGAGGAGAGTGGGAGGAAGAGCGCATGCAAGTACTGACAGCTGGCATTGTCTCATGCTGGCGGCGAGTGGTAATTTGCGCTGGTTCAGCATTAAGTGGAATGCTACGGACTGGTGGAATGTGGTTGCATGCATGACGAAAATACAGCCTCGATGGGAGCCCATCTTTAAGAAACCGCCCTGTGCCCCTTGTCCTGTGGATGCGTGGGACTCGCCTGAGGCCTCTGAGAGGCTCTCTCGTAGGATTGCTCTCGGATACAGCAACGAAGCTGTCTGGCAGGAGGGCTCGGACGGCCCAATATCGGTTGAAATGACAGGAGATAGTCTGTGTGTGGTGAACTGGGCCCGAGGGATCTGGGAATGCCGCGATCGTTTGTACCGCAGGAGAGTGCGCGGTCTACAGAATGATATGAATCAACTTGCAGAGGATTACGACATCAGGTGTGCCACTGTAGGGACGGATCCGTGGAAGCATATCTACCGAGAGTTCAATAGTGTTGCGGATGAGCTGACATGGGGGGCGAGGAGGGGGAGGACGGGAAGATGGATTGACTTCAGATATTTACGACAACAGAGACATTGTATCAGACGTGTCCGTGGAGGATGGGACGGTGGCGTGAGTGTTGAAGGCTCTGCTCTAGGTTGCTATGTGGAGGTCTCTCTTGGGGACAACCACTGGCGACGAGTTGTCCAGGAGGCTTCTTTGCTCCCTCTGGGGCCCGCTGTCACAGAAAGCGAGCTTGCAGCTTGTGAACGCCTGCTGCAAGGTGTTCGGCAGATTATCTATGGGATTCTCGGGCCTCCAACCCCAAAGAGGTTGAGAGGGCGTGAGGGCCTCTAGGGACCCTGCGCGGCTAGGGCGCTCGCGCCCTGTGTAGCCGACCCCAACACCCAACCAAGTACCTCGTAGAGCTCTTCGGCATCGATGAGCTAGAGGAATTCTGGCGCAGGGTGCAGCTAGCTGTCCCAGCCGGCCCGTGCGGACAATGTGGGAACCTTGCGTCGGTTGGACGAAGATTGTGAGATATTTGAACATTCATTTTGAGAGCCGGTATTTTTTCACCTGTAGTGGGTCATGCCGCGTCCGCCAGTGCATGTCTCAGGTCCGTGGCTGCAGTATTTCTATGGAAACAATTGAAGGAACCGGCTTTGGATAAAAAACCTTTTCTCCTGAGTTTTTCAGCTTACGCTTTAGAAAACTCCCTCCATGTGTTCTGAGCAGCTCCGCGCCAGAGAAAGAGCTCTACGAGGCTCCCGGCGGTAACCTGGTTGACGGCTTACCGCCAGCTCCCAGTTTCTCTGGGTTCTGGACGCTGCCAAGTTGCTGCGGCGTTTCTGGACCGGCAAGGATGGGCTGCTGGCAGGCGCCACCACCGTCCGGCTTCGGGAAAACCCGGAGAGCCAAGAGGCACTCTCAAGTGCTTCATGCACGCTTCCACGCGTGCCTGCACGCGTGCAGGCCCTCCTGGGCGCGTGCCTCAAGCGCTCCCGGACACGCTGCAAACTTTTACAGGTTGCTGCGAAGATTCTGGACCGCCGTGGAGGATCTGCTGGCAGGCATCACCACTTTCCGGCTTCTATTATAATCCCTATGGCTCTCAGAGAGCTTCTCGGAGCACTTGGTAGCGTCCAAAACCCCGATAGCAAAGAGGCATACTCTGGACAGCTTTCCTGAAGAGCTCTGGGGGGCTCTCCTGAAGTGCTTCTGAAGCGCTGCCAGGCGCGCTTCCACGTGTGCCTGCGCGCGCGCAGGCACGCGTGGCTGCAAGCGTTCCCGGACGCTGTAAACTTTTACAGGTTACTGTGACGATTCTGGACCGCCGTGGAGGAGCTGCTTGTAGGCACCACCACCTTTCCGCTTCTAATATCTCGTAGAGCTCTTCGGCATCGATGAGCTAAGGGAATGACTCGTAGAGCTTCCCTAAGAGCGTTAGTGGCGAAGCTTGGAGAGTAATTCCGGTGCGCTGGGGGGCTAGTTGGCAAGAGAATCTCGACGGAAGTTTTGGGAATTTTGACGTGTTTCAATTCGATTTCTCGAAATTTTCAACATTCGTTACAGCTCTAGTACCTCGTAGAGCCCTTCGTCATCGATGAGCTAGAGGATTCCCGCGCGGGGTGGAGCTAGTTGGTCGACCCGTCCAGAAAGGACAATGTAGTGACTTTGGGTCGGTTTTGCGAAGATTTGAAAGATATTTGACCATTCATGTTAAGAAAGCAGATTTATACGCTGAGCATTGGCATATAAGCTTCGTTTTGAGAGCAGCTCAGCTCTCCCGAGGGAGTTGTACTATCGGTTCACTTCCCGGAACCGACCTCATATTGACATGGATAAATGCAGAAATGAAGATTTTAAGAAAATCTTCTGCGAAGCTTTCTGCTTCGATTCTGATCACTCTTACGCAAGCAAGGAGCTTTACGAGGTTCCGGGCGGTGAGCTGGTTGACGGTTTACCGCCGGCGCCAGAATTTTTTCCGTGCTCTTCGATCTTATCCCCGCTCGCCATCTTAATCTCAGCTCGATCGGATACCTATTACTGCCAAAAAACACAGAGGCGGGATCGGCTGTTTCGAGCCATCTTGACAGGTGCTGTCGGTTTTCTGAACTTAACTCGAGCTGTAGGACAGCTACAGAGCTGGTGTGCACAGCTAATTGATCCGGAATCATCAGACGCGTTCGTCCGCAGCATCTAGAGGTCTGAACTCGATCTGCTACAGAGCTAGGTACGCATACCTATCTGTACTCCACTGTTTTTTGTCGAGTTGCTGATGAGTTTCTTTACTTACTCGAGCTGCGAATGAGCTAGAGAGCTCTTTGGCAAAGCAATCGGGAGGGACTCATCAGGCGCGCCATTTCAAACTCTCTAGACGCCTGGCATCAGTCTGCTATTAGCGCTCGGCTGAAAACCTACTCGTACTCTGCTAATTTCTTGGAGATGGTATGGGTTTTTTTGATTTAACTCGCGCTGCAAATCAGCTACAGAGCTGTTCATCACAGCAATCGGAAGGGGATCATCATAGGCCCTAGTTACAGTATCTAGACGCCCCATCTCGGTCTGTTATGAGCGCTGGATCCGAACAACTATTCGCACACTGGTAATTCTTTGGAGATGGTATTGGTTTTCATGATTTAATTCGAGCTGCCAATGAGCTACAAAACTGTTTGGCACAGCAATCGAATATAAATAATCAGGCGCGCTAGTTTAAAGTATCTGGACGCCTGTATTCGGTCTTCTATCAGCGCTCGGACCGAACAACTGTTCGTGCTCTGCTATGTTTTTAGAGAGATGGTGCTGGTTTTCTTCACGCTCTTCGGCGCAGCCATCGGAAGGAAATCAACAGGCGCGCTGATTTACACTCCATCTTCTTCCCTCACTCCTTCTTCTCTCACTCCTTCTGCTTCTTGACGTCCTCCTTCATGAGAACCCGCCCTCGCGCGCGCAATGCGAGATTGCCGCGCCCGCATTGCACGAGGAAGCTCTACGAGTTCCCGTCGGTAACCAAGGGTTTTGGTAGCGTTTCAACCAGCTCTTACACCATTCTCTAACCTGTTCCAACACCTTTGCATTCTCACATGTTGTGTTGCATCCTTTTCCTTGTTCCTGCATCCTATTCCGATGCCTATGCCTCAGTGGCTCGGCAGTGTGATGATAAGAGGTGCCTTCTCTAGCTACCCTGTGCTCCGCTTGGGAGTCTTAGGGCTCAGCTGTCACAGCTGTCCGCGCCCTGACTCAAACTCAAAAACCAAGGTTGACGGTTTACCGCCAGATCCCAGTTCCGGCGCGGGGTGCAGCTAGTTGGGCAACCCGGCCCGGGCAGGCAATGTGGTGACTTTGGGTCGGTTTTGCTAAGATTTGAAAGATATTTGACAATTTATGCTAAGAAACCAGATTCTTCGCACCCGTGAAAGACTATGAGGGCCTCTGCGTCTTAATATGAGCTCCCTGGGCGCACTTTTACTGAAAGCACTTGGCGGAACCAACTTCATGTCGACATGAAAAATGCAAAATTCAAGATTTCACGAACATCTTCTGCGAAGTTCTCTGCTTCGATTCTGAGCTTTCTTACGCGCGCAGGGAGCTCTACGAGGTTCCCGGCGGTTGACGTGCATGTTGACATGCATGTTTCTTCAGCAGAGGTTGAAATGCACGTTTTTGGGAGTGCTTCAACAGGCGTTGGAATGCAAGCTTCTTCAGCAGATGTCGGATTGCAAGTTTCTTCAGCAGAACAAGATGTTGGCAGGCATGTTTCGTCAGCAGATGTTGGAATGCACGTTTCTGGGAGTGCTTCAACAGACGTGGGAATGGAAGTTTCTGCAGCATATGTTGGATTGCAAGTTTCTTCAGCAGAACAAGATGCGGAGGTTGGAATGCGAGTTTCTTCAGCTGGTAGTGCAACAACTTGCGCTCGAGTGAATCGATCTGATGTTAGGGTGCCAGATAAAATGGAGCAGTTCGATCAGTTCGTAATTGAGGTTGGAGTGCACGGGCGAAGTTACTTGATAGATGACATGCTTCGCATGAGCTTCACGTCACAAAACGTGTTTGGTCTCGCCAGGTGTCTGGGCAGAACGTTCGGCACTCCAGTTGCCTCTAAGACTCAGTGCCGGAAGCTCGGTTACGGGTATAGCCTCAATCACGACATTCTTGTTGGTATGTTCTATATGTGTACCAGATTGAAAATATCAGAAATTCACGGTTTCACCAGGCAAAGGGCAACGCGCGATACCGTTGTTGAGGGCATCCTGCAAGACCTCATTGTGGTGCAAGGTGGGCCTAGAACTCTGGGCGAGCATGCTCATGCAAGTTTTTGGATGGAGGATTTCAGCCAATGGACGCTGCAAGATACGCGCCGAGTTCTCGGTTTACATTTACTCTGTATTCCGTGTGTAAGCAGTTCTAAGATGGATGTGCAGGAGAAGGAGGTGATGGAAGAGGGTGAGGATGACTTGCAGCACAATCAAGCACCTGACGCAATGGTTGATGTTGAAACAGCAGTGGAGCTCGTGCCAACAAACTTGCGGATCAGAAAATATTGCTTTGAACGGCCGATTGTTACGGACAGGCATGCTATTGCCTCCGCCTGGCAACAGTGGCAACGTGGTTTGGATCCCGAGGCGCTCTGTAGCAGTGCTCCAGACAGTAAACGTCTTATATACACGGACCCCCACACATTCCAAGAGTTGAATCTACTTCAACGTCTTCTGGGCAGTGGCTACTCCCATGCGGATATCTCGTACTTTGAGGGCTGTCTGGTTGCAGCGGGCTGGGATGAGGAGCTCGGTGTAAACTCCGTTTCCTGTATAGAGTCACTTCCGCGGGGATGTGGTGGACGGTGGAGGAGTTGCAGCAAACATCGGGTCACGGTGTGGCATGCTTCGCAGTGCAGCGAGGCCTGGGATGGTGCTTTCCACGATGAAGACCTCATGAATGATTTTCTTGAGTCGGTCTTTTCTCGTCTAAGACGTGACGGGGCGAGGATCTGGGAAGACGTTCGGCAAAGTTAGATGCTACTCTCGCTCATGTGTGAATTTGATGGTATTCGTTTCCTGAGCTCAACTTTTGCTTTGATTGTACTCGCTGCATTTATTACCTTGTACTTCCAGGCCGCTTGCTTTGTGCTTGTTGCATTGTCTGCTTGTGCTCTTGTCTTACCGCGGGTTGTTACGACATACTTCGGACTTTGTGTTTGCGTTGACTCTTGCCATGCTGTGTGTGTGTCGGGCATGCGCGCATGTTGGTATAAGAGCTCCGCGTGTTCTTCATTTTGTTCGGAATAAGAGTTTTGCATTTGCCCACTCCCGCTCAAAGAGTGGTTGGTGTCTTGCCTGACTCTGTATGCCGCCCGTTTTCCTGTTGTGTGTATGCCTGTAATTCACTTTGTCTGTTGTGTGTGCATAATTCAATTCGCACTTCTTATCTGCATTCTGACCTTTAATCTCTTGTGCATTCTCAGTGGTGTTCTCAGTGCTCATTGACCTTTGAACGTGACTTTCCGTGATTTGTCACGTGGTGCCTTAAAGTAGGCCTTTGATCTAGTCGACACTACATTGCTTTTATTTTCAGTGGTGCTGAGACGGTAATCGCTATATGTGGTTACTGCATGGTCTCGCACTGCTTTGCTTCCCTCTTTCTATTTTTATTTGTCTTCTTGTGTATTGGCAGTCTTGTGCATATCTGTACAGCTTCGCTGTTTGATGCACCTCTGCTTTAATCTTTGCAGCTTCGCTGTCTTCCTGTACAGCTTCGCTGTTTAGGTTCTTTGTGTTTAGGCCTGCTCCCATGGGAGCTCGAACCGGCCTTCGCAAAAGACGCAAAAGACCCGGTTGACGGTTCACCGCCGGCGCCAGTCTAAATTCCTATAGCTCTGAGAGGGCTCTCCGGGAATGTCTAGTCTATCGAAGCAGAGAGCTTCTTGGGGCATGTCTATAAAAAAAAGCATCAACATTTGCAATTTTTCGGTGCCGACCAACGAGCTCCATCCCGAGCCGGAATCCCTCTAGCTCATCGAGAACGGAGAGCTAAAACGTCAAATTTGAATTTCGGTGGCGACCAACTAGCTTCACCCCGCGCCGGAATTTCTCTAGTTTATCGATGCCGGAGAGCTCTACGAGGTATTACTCTTCTAGCTTCGCCGCTAACGCCCTAAGGGAAGCTCACTGAGTCATTCTTGCAGCATCTCGGCCGACTCGCAGTCCTGCAGTGGCAAGGGGAAAGCAAATCAGTGCGCGATGACATGGTGACGGCTGCCTTTGTCCTTGACTGCTGTCTGAATGCGGATGAGCATGCCTGTCCTGTGCCGCCAAGAAGACTGCTGGCTTGTTCAAACTTTCCGACGTTAGGGTTTGCATCCTCGCTAGGGGACGCTGGCTCGTGGGAGGAGCGGCCAGGGAGGCAGAGCGCGGTTTCGGTGCCGGTGTCTCTGCAGGCAGGCGCGTTTACACCCAGTTGCGCGGCGCCAGGCCGGCCAGCACGTGGACGAGAACGCCCAGGGTGCGACAGTTTTCGATGCTTAGAAGGTGCGCCCGCAAGCCGCGCGCAGGCTGGCGCAGACGGGGCTCAGAGCGTCGTTCTCGTGCGGTGCCCGACTGCAATTGGGGTGGCCGCCCAGAGGCTGTCTTCTGCGCGCACTGCTGTTTTTTCGAGCGAGGGGCGAAGGACGCTTGGAGGGTCATGATGGAAACGTGGATCCGGTATTTTGGTCCTCCGGATGTTCTCATCAGTGACGGGGGGCGTGAATTTCACGGCGAGTTCGGGATCTTGAACAGCAGGGCTCCCTGCAACACGTCACCAACAGCGGGTCCCCGTGGGAAAATGGCAGATGTGAGAGACACCGCGGCTGGGTGAAGTTGCTGCACATGATGATCTAGATATACTGATGCACTGCGTCGTGAGCTCGAAGAACAGGTACCTTCATCGCGGCGGATATGCGCCGTATCAGTTGGTGCTGGGGCAGAATCCCAGGCTGCCGAACGACTTGTTGAGCGATGGCGCGGTATCGGGCATCGCGATGGAAGATCTCATGCAGACCGCATGGGACAGAGACACGGCAGCAGCAGACTTCGCGAAGGAGCAGTCCATTAGAGAGTGCGCCAGGAGGTCCCTTGTCGAGGCTACTAGCGAGCAGAGGGTCCGGGAGGCCAACAGTAGCATGATGCACAGGGAACAAAACTTCGCCGTGGGTCAGTGGGTCTACGTGAGGGGGAGAGCCCCCACGGGAGGACAGGAAACGTGTTCCTTGCAAAGAGATCGCTGGGTCGGTCGAGGGGTCGTGGTGGTTCAGCGGGGAAACACGGTGTGGAATGCTATGCGATCTAGGCTCTGGAAATGCGGAAAGGAACAGGTTCGACCCGCCACGGGCAGTGAAGCCAAGGGAGTCGAGCTCCTCTTTGAACCCGAGATCCGAGAACTCATTCGAGACGCCCAAGTGGGTCACCAGAGGTCTGGCGTCGATGTTCTTCGGGAAGGAGCCCCTCCCCCCGCGGCCTGGGAGGCCCCTCTTCTTGGTCCCAGTGAGCGGGGTAACGAAGTCGTGATTCCCCCGGTGCCGAGTTCTGCTGTCCAGAGGCCTGCCGACCCGGGTGTTCCCGCGGGCCCAGGAGACACGACAGCATCAAGTTCGGCGCCGACGGGTGCAGCAAGCGCGAGAGCAAGCGCGCCCCCGCGGGTCCCACGACCGCTCCAGGGAGAACGACCAGGATCCGAGGCCGCTGGCACGGCGTCAGGTCCTCCAGGGGCTCCTCCCGGGCTTCCGGAGCTTCCAGGATTTTCAGGTTCGGGAACGGGTCCTCTGGAGTCTGAAGCAGGCAGTATGAGGAGCGCTGAAAGGGGTTGCGGAAGGGCGTCCCGCCGGGGTTTCTACACCAGGCCATCCAGGAGGGACCAGGAGAAGCTCCAGGTCACCCAGGAGGGAAAACGCGTTCCCTCGAGGACCACTTAACCCCGTCTATGCTTCCCCTACGGCGTCCGCTTCCAGCCAGGCTGCCGCGGTAGTCAGGTGGAATCAGAAGCTGGATCTTGGCTCGGCGGCGAGACGTCTTCCTGCACGTCAGGGGGATTTCCAGGGATACCTCCCGGGACGAGTCCGTAGGCAAATGGAAGAATTTCAAGGCGGGTCCAGCAGTGGTGCTCCCCGGAGGTCCAGGAGTCCTGTCCGGGGGACGATGGAGATGATGATTGTGATGCTGATGATGGTGCTGATGATGCTGATGATGATGGTAATGATGGTGATGATGGTGATGCTGATGATGATGGTGATGGGTG
>CAUYUJ010014439.1:340243-345243 GCA_963575745.1 Prorocentrum cordatum | reverse complement strand
ACTTGCCTCGGGGTGCGACAGGGAGAAGTTATTTCTAAGGAAAAGGAATGGAGGAGGAGGAGGAGGAAGAGAAGGAGTAGGAGGAGGAGGAGGAGGAGGAGGAGGAGGAGGAGGAGGAGAGGGAGGAGGAGGAGGGGGAGGAAGAGGAGGACGAGAAGGAGGAGGAGGACGAGGACGAGGAAAACGAGGAGGAGGAGCAGCAGGAGGAGGAGGAGGAGGAATATCATAAACAGAGCAATAATACAAAGACGAACAAGACGAATACTAGTAAGAGAAAGAGTACTGCGACTACGAAGATCTCATAATACTATTAGAATAAACAAGAGTAGCCATAACTACTAATAGCAAGACACCTAACCACCCTAAGACACCAATACTAATACGATTACCGCGATTAACACAATAATAGTATGAATGCTAATACGAATACTTGTGCGACTAATTGTAATACTAATATTGGCCACAGTAATGGTATCAATACTAGTAATACCACTATTTTTTAAACTACTACTACTACTGCTACTACTACTGCTACTACTACTACTACTACTACTTCTGCTGCTGCTGCTGCTACTACTACGATTACTACTACTACTACTACTACCACCACCACTACTACTACTACTACTACTACTACTACTACTACTACTACTACTACTACTACTACTACTACTACTACTACTACTACTACTACTACTACTACGACTAACTACTACTACTACTACTACTACTACTACTACTACTACTACTACTACTACTATTGTTAAGAATATTCATAATCGTATGATTACTAATTCGACTAATACTAGTAATCGTACGAACAATAGCAACAACAGTAATAACACGAGCAACAGTGCCAATTCGAATAGTAGTACGAATGCTATTGATAATCGTCATAAAAATAAGAAGAAGAGGATGAGGAGGAGGAAGAGGGGGAGGAGGATGAGGAGGAGGAGGAGGAGGAGGACCAGGACGACGACGAGGACGAGGACGAGGACGAGGCGGAGGAGGAGAAGGAGGAGGAGGAGGAGGAGGAGGAGGGGGAGGAGGAGGAGGAGGAGGAGGACGAGGAGGATGAGGAGGGGGACGAGGAGAAGGAACAGGACGACGATGATGAGGAGGAAGAGGAGGAGGAGGAGGTGGAGGAGGATGAGGAGGAGGATGTGGAGCAACCAGCCAACCTTCCAAATCTCCTACAAGGGAAACGGCCCGCACGGGGCCCGTCGTATTGAGCCCGCGGTGCGGGATCCACGGCGGGCCCCCTCATGAAAATAGCTTGCAAATCTCGCGACCATGCAGGAGGAGGGGGAGGAGGAGGAAAACGACGAGCAGTACATTGCATGTTGGCGTGACTTGGGGCCTCGTGGGTGCCTTTTGTGGCCTCTCGGGGGGCTCTTGGTGGCATGTTGGTGAATCGGCCCACTTGTGCTTGTGTCGACTCCTGGCTCCCAACCATCCTGTGGTGCTGGGTCCTCGTTTTTGAGAGACAGCGCCCCGCGTCCTCTCCTCGTCTCCTTCTCACTCCCCAAAGGCACAGTCCAGATGCGGTTTCCCCCCTCATGTCGGCACAACTCTCACGCGTTTCGTGGCTCCAGAAGCACTCCACCGCAGGCTACACTGGCAAAGTCCACGTGCGGTTTCCCACCCATTACGGCACACTCCCTGAGCTCCACCGAAGGCCCCGGTTGCTGCGCCCACATGCGGTTCCCACCCGTTTCGGCACACCCCCCACACGTTTCGTGATTCAATGGGAGGTCCACCGAAGGCCCCAGTGGCTGCGTCCACATGCGTCACAACCACCAATTTCGGCACACTCCTTATATTTCGTGGCCTCCACAGGTAGCTCCGCCGAAGGCCTCAATTGCACAGTCACATGCGGTTTCCCCTCCCATGTCGGCACGCCCTGCATACTTTTTGTAGCCCCGTAGGGAGCTCCTCCGAAGGCCCCAGTTGCTGCGTCCGCATGCGGTTTCCGCCCATTTCGGCACACCCCTGATATGTTTCGCGACCCAACAGGGAGTTCCGCCGAAGGCCCCAGTGGCTGCGTCCACATGCGTGTCCCTGCCAATTACGGTACACTTTTCCCATGTGCCGCGGCCCCATACGGAGTTCTACAAAATACTCCAGTAGCTGCGTCCACATGCACGTCTCCCCCACCAATTCGGCACACCCCTCGCACATTTCCTGGCCCAACAGGTATCTCCACCGAAGGCCCCAGTTGCTGCGTCCACATGCAGTTTCCCCTCCCATGCCGACACGCCCTTCACACGTTTCGTGGCCCCATAGGGAGTTCCACCGAAGGGCCCAGTGGCTGCGTCCACATTCGGTTCCCCACCCATTACTGCACACTTCTTACCCATTCCGTGGCTTCACAGGTAGCTCCACCAGAGGTTCGAGTAGCACAGTCCACATGCGGTTTCCCCTCCCATGTCGGCACGCCCCTCACACTTTTTGTAGCCCCGTAGGGAGCTCCACCGAAGGCCCCAGTTGCTGCGTCCACATGCGGTTCCCACCCATTTCGGCACACCCCTTATATGTTTCGCGACCCAACAGGGAGTTCCTGCGAAGGCCCCAGTGGCTGCGTCCACATGCGGTTCCCACCCATTTCGGCACACCCCTTATATGTTTCGCGACCCAACAGGGAGTTCCTGCGAAGGCCCCAGTAGCTGCGTCCACATGCATGTCTCCCCCACCAATTCGGCACACCCCTCGCACACTTCGTAGCCCAACAGGTAGCTCCACTGAAGGCCCCAGTTGCTGCGTCCACATGCAGTTCCCCCTCCCATGTCGACACACCCTTCACCCGTTTCGTGGCCCCATCGGGAGTTCAACCGAAGGCCCCAGTGGCTGCGTCCACGTGCGTCTCCCGAACCAATTTCGGTACACCCCTCGCACATTTCTTGGCTTCACATGTAGCTCCACCGAGAGTCCCAGGTGCTGCGTCCACATGCGGTTTCCCCACCCATGTCGTCACACCCTTCAAATTTCCGGTGACCCCAACGAGCCGAGCTCCGAGCTACCGCGCGCGAGGGGGTCTGTCGCGTTTCGCTACAGACATCCTCACAACTCTGAGCTCCGAGATGCCGCGCGCGAAATGGTCTGGCTCGTTTCGCCACAGACATCCTCGCAATCATGGGCTCCGAGATGCTGCGCGAGAGGTGGTCCGACGCGTTTCGCTTGAGACATCCTCGCAACTATGAGCTCCGAGTTGCCGTGCGCGAGGTGGTCTGACGCGTTTCGCCTGAGACATCCTGACAACTCTGAGCTACAAGACGCCGCGCGTGAGGTGGTCCAGCGTTTTTCGCCGCAGACATCCTCGCAGCTCTGGGCTCCGAGATGCTGCGCGCGAGATGGACTGACCCGTTTCGCCTGAGACATCCTCGAGGCATGGTCAGACCTAACGAGCCATTTTATTACACTTCAGTTGTCGAATTGTGCTTGGAGGGATCTGAGCGCCGCCTGGTCCATCCTCGCATGCCGCGCGAGAGGTGGTCCGGCGCGTTTCGCCTGAGACATCCTGGCATCTCTGAGCTCGGAGATGCCGCGCGCGACTTGGTCCGGCCCGTTTCGCTGTAGAGATCCTTGCGACTGTGGGCTTCGAGCGGGAGGATGGAGGAGGGAGGATGGGCTAGACCCGAACGAACATCCAATTTCACTTCTATTATCGAATTGTGCTCTGGGAGGGGTCTTGGCGCCGTGAGCTCCCAGAGATGTCGCGCGAGAGGTGGTCTAGCCTGTTTCGCCTGAGACATCTTCGCAACTCTGGACTCCCAGAGATGGGGCGCGCGAGGTGGTCCAGCCCGTTTCGCCTGAGACATCCTCGCAAATCTGAGTTGCGAGATGCTCCATGCGACTCTGGGATGCCGCGCGTGCGAGGTGGTCTGGCACGCTTCGCCTGAGACGTCCTCGAAACTCTGATCTCCGAGATGCCGCGCGAGAGGTGGTCTGGCACGCTTCGCCTGAGACATTATCGCAACGCTGAGCTCCGAAATGCGGCGCGCGATGTGTTCCGGCCCGTGTCTCCGCAGACATCCTCGTAACCCTGGGCTCCAAGACGCCGCGCGAGATCTGGCTTGTTTCGCCTGAAATTCTGGGCACCAAGACGCCGCGCTCGAGGAGGTCTGGCGCGTTTCGCCTGAGACATCCTCGCAACTCTGGGCTTCGAGATGCCGCGCGCGAGGTGGTCCGGCGTGTTTTGCCTGACACATCCTCAAATTTCTGGGCTCCGAGAGGGTTCTCGGAACTCGGAACTCGGCTGTCCTCGAAAGTCCGCCGTGGGCGGCTCTGCCAGGGGTGTGCAAGATCAAAAAGCCGGCAGACCAAGAACGCCCGTGGATCGAGTGCGAAGGAGAGATGTGGGGGACCGCCTCCATGCCTCAACACACTGTGTCAAGGCGAGAGCCGGGCATCAGAGGTCCAGAGCGATCACGAGCATGTAATCCACCACAGTCATCATCATGATCCTGAACATCAGGAGGGAGGGAGGGAGGGAGGAGGGGTCAGACCCGAACGAACCATTCGATCACGTTTCTGTTGTCGACTTGTGCTCTGGGAGGGGTCTGGGTGCCGCCTGCCTGGTGCATCCTCGCATGCCGCGCGAGAGGTGGTCTGGCGCGTCTCGCCTGGGTCATCCTCGCAACCCTGAGCTCCAAAATGCCGCGCGCGGGGTGGTCCAGCCCGTTTCGCCGCAGGGATCCTTGCAACTCTGGGCTTCAAGACGCCGCGCGCGAGATGGTCTCGCCTTTTTCGCTCGAGACATCCTCGCAACTATGGCCTTCGACATGCTGCTTGCGAGGTGGTCTGGCGCTTCTCGCCTGAGACATCTTCGAACCTCTGGGCTCCCAGGGGGAGGAGGGAGGAAGGGCCAGACACAAACGAACCATTCTAATACATTTCTGTTGCTGAATTGTGCTCTGAGAGGGGTTGGGCGCCGCCTGATCTATCGTCGCAACTCTGGGCTCCCAGTGATGTCGCGCGCGAGGTGATGTCGCGCGAGAGGT
>CAUYUJ010014439.1:302743-335243 GCA_963575745.1 Prorocentrum cordatum | reverse complement strand
TGGTGGTCAGGCGAGTTGCGTTGCTCAGGGCAGCGCAGGAGCCTCCGGTGCAACAAAGAGAGTTCGATGCTCGTTTTGGGGACCTTCCTGGGGGCCACCTAATGGATCTGTTCGACGCAGGTTCGACTCAAGTTCGACTCAAGTTGGACTCGGGTTCGACTCAGATTCGACTCAGGTTCGACTCATGTTCGACTCAGGTTCGACGCAGCTTCGACGCACGAGTGGAGCGAGTGGCTGCAGGAAGGTCCCCAGAATGAGCATCTAAAAGAGAGGGGGGCAGCCGTCAGGCCCAGCTTTCGGATCAGCATGGGCGGATCCAGCAGCGAACCGCGCGTGCCTTCGCGGCCCTGTCGCCCGAGGAGGAGGCGGGATGACGAAATGGAGTGGGATCAATAGGGGAGGAGTGAATCTTAATATGCAGATGCTGATGATGCTGATGATGCTGCTGCTGCTGATTATGCTGACGATGACGATGATGATGATGATGATGATGATGATGATGATGATGATGATGATGATGATGATGATGGTGATGATGATGATGATGATGATGATGAGGATGAGGATGATGATGATGATGAGGAGGATAGTGACGATGATAGTGATGAGGAGGAGAAGGAGTAGGAGTAGGATGAGGTGGAGGTGGATGATTAGGAGAAGGAAAAGGAGTTGGAGAAAGAGGAGGAAGAGGAGGAGGAGGAGGAGGAGTAGGAAGTGGAGCATGATGATGATGATGATGATGATGATGATGATGATGATGATGATGATGATGATGATGATGACGATGATGATGATGATGATGATGATGATGATGATGATGATGATGATGATGATGATGATGATTATGATGATGATGATGATGATGATGATGATGATGATGATGATGTGGAGGGAGGAGGGGAAGGATAAGTAGAATGGAAGGAAAACGGCGTCGCGGACGACGACGACAGCAATGCATACCTTTTTGGATCTTTTGCTCCGGGAGCCTCCAGGAGGCCTTTTGGAGCCATCTTGGAGCCCTCTCGGGGATCGGTTTGGGGCCTTGGAGGCCCGCTTGAGGCTCTCTGGAGGCCCTCTTGGGGCCATCTTGGGAGGACATCGATCAACGATTTGGGGGAGTCTTACTCATGAGTCTGACACATGCAATCTTGTGTCCCTCTTGGGGGACTCTTAGACCTCTCTTGGCGAAAGGATGTGGATGAGTTTTAGCCTCTCGTGGGTGTCCTTGGGAGACTCTGTGGCCACTTGAGGTCGTCTTAGGAGGGTCTTGCTGCTTTGTGGAGGCGTTCTGGGATTCTGAGCTGCCTTGTGTCATCCTGGAGGTCATCTTGTGCTGTCTGGAGCCATCTTGGAGCACTGTTTGCCCAGCGGCCTCCCAAGGGTGCCTCGGAGATGCCACCATTTTGAAACACAAACCTGTGGTTCAGTGATGTTGTTTGTGTGCGAGGGCGGGGTGGGTCCCCGACAGTGTCGCCCTCCGAAGCCCGAGGAGTCGCCCGTCTTGGGGCGCTCTTGGGGCGGTCCTGGGGCCGCGTTGGGACCGTCTTGGGCTCCTCTCGGGGCTCTGTTGTGCCATCTTGGAGCCGCCTCGAGGCCTCGCACGCATATCGGAATCGACACGGCGAGAGGGTAACCCTCACTGATTTTCCTAGGGTGTTGGGCGGCAGTCGGCCTCCAGGGGTATCCTTGGGAGGCTCGTGTTGGGAGGGTCTTGGAGCCTCTTGGCGGCATGCTGGCGGTTCTATTGGGCCATCCTGAGCCGTCTTGTGCCATTTTGGAGGCCATCTTGGACTTTTTGGCCCAAGTGTGCATGGCGCGCAAGGTGCGATAGATGCGCCACGTGCTCCACATGCGCCCATTATGCCACGTGCTCTAACCGCGGCAGGTGCGCCACGTGCGCGTCGCGCGCAGAGTGCACCAGCGCACATCACAGCACATATCGGGCAATATGTCGACCATTGCCAACGCAAAGTAACGGTGGGTTTACCCGCATTACGTATTGTGTGCGCACCCGCAATCACTTCGCATGGGTTTTCGACAGGGATGGTGGGCCTGCGCGCAGCAGGCAATCTGATATCTGCCCCGCAGTTCCTGCCAAATCATCAATGCGAAGCCACCGCGAGGCACCGGGACATGCTTCAGATTTCGAACTAGCGTAACTGCTGTTCTGTCTTGACACTAGTGATGCTGGGAATGGTATCGTGGCTGGTCGGTCGCCGGCCGAGCGGTGGAGGGCCCCTGATTCATGAGGAGCAGTGGTGAACCCTTCCCCGAAGGGGAAGAAGGGGGTTTGAAGAGGAAACGACCTACGTAGACCACCTCAGCCCAGAGAGCTCGTTGGATTATGGTGAACTCGACGTGCTGAACGGGACAAGCCGAACCTCGTGGAGCAGTGGGATGCTGCTGGGTCCAATTCAATCACCATCTGTCGGAGGCATCTCCGGTATATGCATAGAGGTATGTATATAATTATATATCACATCAATAACCGGGCTTGTGGAGAGCCTTGGCTCGAGCGGACGTGTTGCAGTAGACAGCATGCACCCCCCAGGGAAGAGAGATGGAGAGAGAGATTGAGAGAGAGAGAGAGAGAGTCTGGGAACGGGCACGGCACAGCAACGCCGGAGCAGGTCTGGTCCGCGGCGGCGTCCCACCCCCGGGTCAAACACTCGAGCCTCCCCGTGCCCTCGCCTAGGCTGGGGCGCTCTCCTTGTGGTTCCAGCCGGACTCTGCCAAGCAATGCCCGGCGGCTGGCATCCTTCTCGGCTGTGTTTGAAGCATTCTTGTTCGTTGGTCTGTTCAGCAGAAGGGCTCCCTGGTGCCAAGTCACGGGGCCCTCGCGGGCCCTCGTGTGGCAAGTTTTTGCGACGTTGTCAGCTCTTGTGTATTTTGGGGCCGTGGCATGATGTGCCCTAGTCACCGCACAGCCTGTCAGCAACGATGGAGGATTCTGGATGTACACTCCAACACGGCTGGATTTCCTAACGCTTCTGGGAGATCCCACGTCCGGATCGTCCGAGAGACATTCGGAGATTTCGCCCCCCAGCGGCAAGGCCAGCTTCTTGTTCCAGTGATGAGGTCCAAGTCCTCGCAACCTGGCTCGGCTCGAAATGCTGGTCAGGAGGATTTTCTGGAAATGCTGGAGAAGCGCAATACGGTGACCCCCCCTGCCCCCCTGACAACTGAAGGCTCGCATTCGGGCCCGAGCCCACGATGGTGCGTGGAGATAGGCATGCCAGCAGGGACGCTGGACAATCGGACGAACCGGTGGACCTCGCCGCATAAGCGCATGGTATGGCTGCTTGTCGCCAGCTCCTAACGTAAGCCATCTACGAAATGGTCGAGGCCCACTTGACGAAAGCCTTTCCGGGATACAGTCATTCCGCATGTCAAGGATGGGCAACCTTCCGAAGGGTACCCTTGCGTCCTTGCCTCCTCGGTCCGTCCTTGGCCGCTTTTGCTGGCCGCACTCGCTCGAAAAGCTTCGAAATGGGCGTCCAGGGCCCTTGCATCCTTACCGCGCATCCTTCTGATACGGGCCGACCGTAGGGGAGCAGGCGCATCGCAAGGTCTGGACGTAGGTGGGGCAAGGCTTCCTTAGAGCTCGCTCGTTCTGCAGCCCACACGCTTTCGAGGACCCGGGACGCCCCTCACACCCATGGGCCCTCATCTGCTGGAACACTTGCCAGTGCGTGGTCGGTCTTCGTGCCGCCACCAGGCGGTGCGGCTCCCATCACCATGATCGCGCCCGCCAACGCGTTCTCGGGCGAGGCGGGGCGCTACCAGTGGCGGGCGGGGAGGGGGCTCTGCTCTGCAGGTGCCGCTGGGGAGCTCCGAGAGGAGCGCGGGCGGAGAGGGAGGGATCCGGAGGGCGGCAGGAGGGCGGAGGGCGGAGGGCGGGAAAAGGAGGGCGACTGAGAGTCACGGAGGAAGGGGCGGATAGCTCATACCGGCGCAGAAGGAGGTATGGTTCCCGAGGCGGGACATTTTTGGGTCGGCGGGGCGAGAGCGAACCTCTTCCGCTAAAAGCTAGGCGGGCTACGCACAGCTTTCATTAGGGAGACAGGGCACAGGCGGGCGAGGCCTCAGGCGGCCGGAGTGGGCGAAGCCCGGGGTGCAGGCGGTGCCGAAGAGCTTGCACAGGGAAGCCTGAGGCGGGACAGTCAACCCGCACGGTAAGGATGGGCAACCTTCCCAAGGTTACCCTTGCATCCTTACCTCCTCGGCCCATCCTTGGCCGCTTTCGCTGGCCGCGCCCCGCTCGCACACTGTCGACATGGCCCTCCAAGGCCCTTGCATCCTTACTGCGCATCCTTATGATTCGGGTCGACTGTATGTGCACGCAGGTGCCTGAGCACATGTTTGTCGCCATTGCTTCGTTGACATGCGCTGCCAAGGAAACGTGTTTGAACCGAGGGGGCGCTTCTGTCCAGAATGCACGAAAGGCTGTAGACTCCGCAGCAAAGAGGGGTGCCCGAAGCACTACTTGCACCAGTGTAGGTGCTCGCTCGGAACAGGCTCAGTGAGGAGCGTAGGCAGTAGGCTCAGATGGTATTCTCGCATGGGGGGGAGGACGGGTGCATGCAATGAAGCAGAGATCGTGGATGGTGGAAGGAGGAGGAAGAACAGGATGCGGAGAAGTTTGCGGATGAGTTGGTGGCCGAGGAGGATACGTATGAAACGGGTGTGGATCAGGAGGATGAGGAAGAGGACGAGGAGGAGGACGACGAGGAAGAGGATGATGATGATGAGGAGGAGGACCAGTGTAAAACCAAGAGTCATCAACGATATTGGAATCACCCCTCCCTTCAAGCTCCCTCTTCATAGGCCTCCACAACGGTTCATTTCCATTGAGGGAACTGCCTCGTTGGAAGACAACCGTTTGAAGATCCTCAAGCATGGCAAAACATTGTTCTCGGGATGTCAACGCTACGTATCAACCTGACTGCTGCGTCTTGACGATCCGGAATCATGCCAAAGCGCCCTTTTTGGGGCTTCAGCACCGCGAATCAGCATAACTGTTGCACCTGCATAATCCAGAACCCTTCCAAAACACCATTTCTGGTACGTTGATCATGGGGACCCGTGAAACTCTTGCAACTTTTGAAAACGAATGTGCGCGGCGCTAAGGCGAGAGCCACATTTTGAAAAGGAACCGCCCTCAATCCGTGAAACTCTGGCATTTTTTTCAAGCGAATGCGCGCGGCTCTAAGGCGAGAGCCGCGTTTTGAAAACCACCCGCCCTCAATCCGTGAAACGCTTAAAGCGAATATGCGCGGCGCTAAGGCGAGAGCCACATGTTGAAAACGACCCACCCTCAATCCGCGAAACTCTTGCAATTTTCAACAAGGAATGTGCGCGGCTCTACGGCGAGAGCCACATTTTGGAAATCACCCGCCCTCATTCCGTGAAACGCTTGCAATTTGTTCAAGCGAATGCTCGCGGCGCTAAGGCGAGAGCCACATTTTGAAAACCACCCGCCCTCCATCTGTGAAGCTGTTGTCACTTTTTAAGCTTCAGAGTCACAAATGGTGAGGCAGTCTAAGGCGAAACGCCCGGCCCACCCCAAAAACTGGCCTCGGGGTCCGACATAATGAGTTATCTATAAGGAG
The DNA here is from genome assembly GCA_963575745.1 of Prorocentrum cordatum. NCBI lineage: Eukaryota > Dinophyceae > Prorocentrales > Prorocentraceae > Prorocentrum > Prorocentrum cordatum. The sequence continues at coordinate 329,631 of CAUYUJ010014439.1, read as the reverse complement.
ATGGAATTGATGAGGAAGAGGAGGAGGAGGAGGAGGAGGAGGAGGAGGAGGAGGAGGAGGAGGAGGAGGAGGAGGAGGAGGGGGAGGTGGTTAGTGGTGGTGGCGGCGGTGGGCTGGAGGGAGGGGAGATGTTGAGAGCTTGGGTCGGCCTTGCTCTCGACGCTGGGGCACAGGGATTGTCACGTGGGTACGGAGGTACCGCGTCGCCTTCCTCGGTGGTGTGGACCTGCGCCACGGGCCCAGCGTGGAGGCGCTCGTTCTTGTCTGTTTCCCTGGTGGGCTGGACGCAAGCCCTGACCCGTCCCTGGCCCATGAAGTCGGACGAGGGAGATGATAGGGGGTACAGGGGAGGGAAGGGCATGCGCGGACACTGATTTCCGGGGCTGACAAGTCCAATCGAAGTTTTTCCCAACCCTTCTGTGGTGTTGGGTCTTCGTTTTGGATAGACAGCGCCCCGCGTTCTCCTCCGTCCTTCCTTCCTTCCTCCTCCCCTCCTCCCTCCTCTTACCACCCGTCACACGTTTCGTGGCCCCATAGAAGCTCCGCCGAAGGTCCCAGTGGCATAGTTCGTATGCGTCACCGCCACTCATTTCGGCATGCCCCTCACACGTTTCGTGGCCCCATAATGCCATAGGAGCTCCGCTGAAGGTCTCAGTGGCACATTTCGCATGCGTCCCCTGTCACCCATTTCGGCGCACCCCTCAGACGCTTCGTGGCCCTAAAGAAGCTCCGCCGAAGGTCCCAGTGGCACAGTTCGCATGCGTCCCCGCCAATCATTTCTGCACATCTCTCGTACGCTTCGTGGCCCCATAGAAGCTCCGCCGAAGGTCACAGTGGCACAGTTCGTATGCGTCACCGCCACTCATTTCGGCATACCACTCACACGTTTCGTGGCCCCATAGGAGCTCCGCCGAAGGTCCCAGTGGCACAGTTCGTATGCGTCACCGTCACCCCTTTCGACGCACTTTTTACACGTCTCGTGGCCCCATAGGAGCCCCGCCGAAGGTCCCAGTGGCACAGTTCGCATGCGTCCCCGCCGATAATGTCGGCACACCCCTCAGACGCTTCGTGGCCCCATAGGAGCTCCACCGAAGGCTCCAGTGTCACATTCCACATGCGTCCCCGTCACCTGTGCGTTCGCGCGCGTCTCCATGTCGCCCATCAGCGTCAAATGGAATTTCGCCCCAAATGTCTCCACAACGGGATTCAGTGAGCCAGAAGAAGAGGATAGGGAAATATCACTAATGTCAAATTGTAGCGATCATCTGACCAATAACAGGTTACCAACCGGAAAAGTGCAGGGTGATACCCATTGCGTTGAAAGAAGTCATACGTACCACCGCAGCTGTCACACGATAGGTGAAGCAGCGGGCACGCGAGGCGAGCCGCCAGATCAGACCCTGGCAGATCTCGCGACGTCAGCTCTCCGGGGAGTAAGCTCCAGTGTGCATTGCAAACTCTTCGCTCTCGGGGATGATATTCACGGTTCAGAGAGGGAGAGAGAGAGAGAGAGAGAGAGCGAGTCATCAAGCGGACGAGAGTCTTTGCGAGACTTTGATCAGGCTTCGCCAGGTTCGTTTCCTTCCTGATCGATGCCTTTAGTGTCGAGCAATAATCAGACAAGGGTACAATTGAACCCAGAGCAGACGCCCGATGCTGCGACATCGCGTTCGGGAGACGAGTGGCCTGCGCCGGCAGCGTTCGTTACAGCATACAGGATGGATTTTCCATCAGAAGAGCAGGCTGGGACTGACGAGGTCCATCCTTTTGTCAATGAACAATTTCTTGTGGCGGTAGAATTCACCATGGTGCTGGTGGAGGTGACCGGGAAGAAATCGTTTTGACCGATGAACACGATCACCCGTTACTCCGAAAAAGTATATGATGCCGGGGCAGGCCAGCACGCCTTCGGCTATCGCTGCGCCTTTCCGTCAACAAGTGGTGAGTCGTACTCGCAGCATGTTCGAACGTCGTCCATGGGAACGAAGAGTCACCGAGATGTTACCTCTAATGCCCCAGAGAGTGTGCTCCCCAATATCATTACTGATGTCGGTCAACCCTACTTCAACAGAGGCGCGAAGGATAATGCTTCTAGAGCGACTTCACATTATACCAGGAGGGCAAGGTCATTTTATGGAAATGAGGGGTACACGAACGCTGCAAAACATTTGTCGGTGCCATTGCCAACGTCGCAAAAACGGTGGTGGCCCACCAGAGGTTCGCGGTGATCGGGGAAAATCTAGTGGGTCAGAAGATAAGAGAGAGAGAGAGAGAGAGGCTGAGGTGCCCGTCCTGACGATTCCTGTTGGGAAAGTAAGGTTCAGTAGGGATTTGTCGAGCACTTCGTTGCTCAGCTCGGATGAGGCTCTATCCACAAGGACGTGGAGCGACTGGTGCCCAGCCAGCTGGATCAAGTCCACGCCGAGATGCCTCGATCAGATCTGGTGTCCCGAGCGCCATCATAATTTCTATAAAATCTGAGTGCTGGCGACCCACTGCCAAGTGCCGATTTACAGCCGAGTGCGGATGTCCAGGCTGGTCGGGAGATTGCGCCAGGCCTGCGTGTAGGGAATGTTCCGGGACTTGGAAGGGTTGCAGTGTGATTTTCTTGCGTGAGGATTGTTGCGCGGGATAAACGCGATTGTATCGCATGGCGAAGCGCAGCGTGGCAGGCCGCTCAGCAAAGAGTCCATGATCGCTTTCTCTCGGTAGCGCGAGGATTGTTCGCTTCGGTGGCAGCGACTCGAGTCAAAGCAGGCCGACGTAGCCGAAGATATCCGAGTCAGGGCTAGTATTGAGATGGCCGAGAGTCGCGCGTGTGCCGAGGCCGAGAAGGTCCAGGCTAAAGCCGAAGTGGAAAGCGAGGCCCCACGGGTTGCGGAGCGGCGCCTAATTCTGCTCGAACGCGAAGCCTCTGCCTTTGGCGTGCGGGAGGTGGGGCAAGCTGCCAGGATTGTCGACACGTCGGAGGCAAGGGCAACTGAAGCCATCGTGGTTGAGGCCAGTCAGACCGAACCGCCGCGCTCAAGGCTGAACGCGCGGACCTGGCGAAACGTGCTCGAGGCTGACCGGAACGCGCTCGATGCTGAACGCGCTGGAGGCTGACCGAAACTCGAAATACTGGCTATGGAACTCGACTGACGGGGAAGGAGCATGGCCGGCAGTGATAGGATCGGTGCCCTACGGAAGCAACCTTTTCAAGTTGAGATTGCAAGTTATGCGCGACGAGCTTCTGCTATTTTCACGAATGTTCAGCTGGTTGGCACTATGGTCGCCACCTCGGGTGGTGGTGGTCCGCGGCGTCGGCTAGTGGCAGTTCAGTTCAAAGCTGGTCGTGCCAAGTTGCGACCCGCAGATTGCGCGCGCTGCAGGCGGCCGTGTTGCACGAGTCATTGTGTCGCAGGGGCCCAGAGCAGCGCGCCGCCCAGAGCAGGCAGAAGAACATCGTCGTGAGAAAGTGGCAGATGACGGCGCGTGTAGGTCTGGACGAGAGGCGCGACTTGCGGCGGAAAGGGGGCATCGTGGCGAGTCGGAGCCCGAGTAATCGCGGGTGGAGGCGCGAGGTGCCCGTTCATGCAGGTCGAGTATTGAGGGCGGGGGCGAATCGTCGAGCATGCGTCCCAAGGGCCGAAGCCAGGGTAGCTTGATATGCAGAAAAAATCGCGGGGCGCAGCCACGAACGCCAAAACGAGAGACAGGAGTAGCGAGTCGCAAGGCTCGTTGAGGAGTAGGCCCCGTTCGTGGAATCCGACCTTCAGTCCTCGGAGGAATAAGCGTGGACCCTCCAGTCGCGAACTGCAGCTGCAGAGGCCCATGCGTCGCTTCTCTATGTGCCCAGCGGAGTCTTTTCTGAGGAGCAAGATGTCGATGTCTACGAGCCCTCTGGAAGGCGGGGTAAGGCTTCCGCGAAGCCCGGCAAACCACCGCGGACCGCCATGGGTGGCGGGGCGAAGGGGGGAGGCCTTGGCCCCTGCGACGGTTGCGGGGGAGGAGGCGATGATCTTCCTGGCGGCGATCCCAGCGCCTTTCTGGCCGGTCCTTTCAGCGCAGACTGACGGCGGCGGGGGAATAGTTAGCCCAGGGCCTGGCCTGGTGGGCCACGCAGCCTCTCCAGGCTGCCCCCATCCAAGCTAGGCGTGGGCGCCGAGCGGGGCGAGGTGGCTTCGGAGTGAGGCGCGCGAGGCGCGTTCGTGTTGCGTTGAGACAGGTGTGCAGACATATGCAGGCACCTCTGGGCCTGCAAGCCGCTGCCCCTGACCCTGGCTGGAGTTGGCAGAAGTGAGAGCGAGGGGGGCGTGCCCGGTCCTGGCCGCTTTCGCGGAGCCACGGAGGTGGAAGCACGCTAGACCGAAGCGCGCTGCAAAGCGGGGGCGGCGGAGGTGAGCGGAGAGGGAGTGCGGGAAGGGGGGCGGCGTGCTGGCGCCGAGGGGCCTTGCTTCCGGCCTTTCCAGACACATGTTGCCCTTGCTCTTGGGGCGATCCTCGTCGCGCGGCTTGGCGCGCTTCGACCGAGTTTTGTGAGGTGGCGCGGTGCGCGCCCCACCGCGTTGATAAGTTCACGTCTTGTCAACATAATAGTTGTTGTTTGTGATTGAGTTTCCATCCCGCGATGAATATTAGTGTTGCTCCCCCACGCGCAGTAACAAATGTGTTTTTCATTTGAATGCCCCTCGCGGCGCTCGCACGCTGTTTTGAACAATGGGAAATCTTCGGCCCCAGATTTGGCCCTTGGTCCCCGGTTTGAAATAACACGGCTTCCGCATGACACGTTTTCACAATTATTTTTTCATATTGCGCTCTCGCGCGCGAGTTCTTTGCAAGCTATAAAATAATCGCGTTTTCCCGTGGGCCTTTGTCGCAATTCAATCAGATACCGCGCCTTCGACATTCAGGAATCACGCTCTCGCTTTGGGTTCCTTCAAGATGAACTGGGGAATCGCGCTATCGCTCGGGAGGTCTTCGCGACTTATGCAGGTTTGGCGATTCAGCGACCCTCCCGCTGGACTGGGCCGGGCCGTCTGGTTGTGCCGCTTATTTGCTTGCTCTTGTTTGCTTGCTCTTGACCCTCATCCTAACCTCTCTCCTGCTCCATCCTTTTGTCTCCCCCTTGTCCCTTCCCTCCTGCTTCCTTTGTCCTATCATTAAAGTTGTTGTCCTTTTTTGTTGCATTGCGTCAACACGTTTTTACGGCGCTCGGGAGAAACGTTGGCAAATGTTCAACAGTGGTTTTGTTCAGGCTGGTGAGGCAGGGGAGAAGTTCGAAGGAGGAACGATATGGGGACTAGAAGCATATCTCCTGCGTCTCTCGACGCACGAATCGCCCACACTTTGTTTCAATGGTTTTCCGGGGGCCTGGGCTGTACCGAGGAAAGAGCAGAGGAAGACGAGGAGGAGGACGAGGAGGAGGAGGACAAGGAGGAGGAAGACGAGGACGAGGACGAGGAGGAGGAGGAGGAGGAGGAGGAGGAGGAGGAGGAGGAGGAGGAGGAGGAGGAGGAGGAGGAGGAAGGGGAGGAGGAGGAGGGAGGAGGAGGAGGAGGACGAGGAGGAGGAGGAGGAGGAGGACGAGGAGGAGGAGGGAGGAGGACAGGAGAGGAGAGTGGAGGAGGAAAACGAGCAGGAAGAGGAGGAGGAGGAGGAGGAGTAGGAGGAGGAGGAGGAATAGGAAAGGGAGGAGGATTGGAGGCTTGCAGTCATGCTGCAATACTTCAGGAGGCTCGGGCTGGGCAGAAGATGCAGAAAGGGAGGAGTTCAGGGGGCGCGCATTCATACAACAATAGCTCTCGGTGTGCTGAAACAGAAATGCTCGTTGTTTTCAGACATGGTGTTCTGTGGTCAAGGGGAGAGCAGGGGAGGAGGAGGAGGAGGAGGAGGAGGAGGAGGAGGAGGAGGAGGAGGAGGAGGAGGAGGAGGAGGACAGCAATGACCACATTCACAAATTAAGTCTGCAATGCCTTGAAGCAGAAAGCTGCAGCAACATCGGACATACAATTTCTCTGGTCGCCAGGGAGGAAGGAACAAGGGCAGCAGGGTGATGGGGCCATCTTGTGTTCAAGGACGCGGCGCCGTGTCCAGCGTCAGGATATGTTCGACAAGTCAAATGCCGAGTCATCTGTTTTGTTCATTTTTGTTTTTGCCTGTATTCTTTAGTTGGGTTGCCTTTGTTCATTCTGGGAACCATGGTGTCCTCGAGCGAGTTGTGCCCCGTCCAGCGTAGTGATTGATTTCGTTAGGAAGCGTGCGGGTAACATAGTTCGTATTGTTTTTGTTGTTTGTGTGTCTGCATTCTTTAATACGTGTTCAGTCTTGGGCCCTCCTGAATGCCAATTCTCTCGCCCTCGTGATTTCTTTCAGACTCTTGAGAGCCCGCGCGCCAGCCTGTTCCCCAACATTTTTCTGTCATGGTCTCCCGCTCAGCTCGCTCGCTCTCCGCTCTGACAGCGGCCCCTCCCAGTTGTTCCTCTTCGTTTATCCGCGCCCGTGTTGCCATGCGACGTGTCGAGTATACCAGCATTCATTTCCGCTGCTCTGACATTGCGTTGCAGCGCGACGATTGGGTGAGGCCCATTTGTGTTTCCGCCCTGCCTCCGTTGCCCCTATGACGAGTCGAGCAGGATTACACGTTTCCCACCTTCAGTTCTCCGCGTGATCTTTGTTCTCTTTGCATGTTTCAGACTTTTTGAAGCTTTCCGCGTTGGTCAAACTTTCAGCTGTCAATGTTATACCATGAATTTTCAAACTTCTTTCAGCACTAGGACGCCAATTTTCTCTACAACTTTCACCTTTGAAGCTATTCAAGCCTTCGCTGTCCATCACTCTGCCCTCTAGTCCTGAGACCCAAATTTCGCGGACATCGATCCAGCGTGGGGGTTGCCCCCGCTTGTGACAACGTTGCCGCCATTTTGGCAGCATTCTGTGGCTGCGTGCATGTCACCGCCCATCCCGTCTATGGTCGGCAGTCTCTTGCAGCGCCCCGTCACGTACCGTAGAGTCATCTTAAAGTATCGAATTCGTCGCCCGCGGTCTCCCGAGGAGTAGGTTACGGCAGCTGTTGCAGCGTTCGAATTGAAACAATGGGGGTTCCCATCTTTCGGCTCAACAACCCGTCCCGCACCTCCAATCTATCCATTGTGCTCTGTCTGCATGGGCTCGTCCATTTTCTCGGTGCGCTTGTCTGTCTCCCACGGGGCCAGGTGCACAAGATGCCCTCGTCCGTCCAGTATGCGCGCTCTGCTTTTCGTGTTCGAGCCTGCGTCTCTCTCGTCTCTCGTCCGTCCGCTCTTCCATCCCTCCCTCTCCTGGGACTTTCTCGCCTGGCCCACACCGCGCGCGAGAAGACCATGCTGCAGTGGTGGGCTCTTGCTCGAGCGCCAGAGTGCGCCTCTGCTTTGCTTATATCGTCAGTGGCCCATGCTTTTTTTCCAATCCCCAGGCGCCTCGTGTGGGAGAGACGCTGTGTCAGAACGCCACGTTCGCTGCGGCCGAGGACTTCCATTGCATGTCTTAGCATGGGAAGGGAAAGCTGTGAACGCTCAAGGCTGGTAGATTTTGGCGGGCTCCTTTCGGTGGTTCCCCAGACGAAAGATTGTGTTCTCCACCTACGTGGGAGTACCTCTCCGAGTCAGTAATGGCATAAGACCCATAATCAATGTCAGCGTAAGTTAATGTGGTGAACGCTTGTATTGACCACCTGCTCCCCTCCACGCCTCAACTGCTCATGCGAGGGCTAACACCTGAAGGCAATCCCTTGCGGTGCGGGGTGGTGCGCCTGAACCATTCACGTACACGTACTTTTGCTTATACCATCGGTTTGTGCCGCAAGGCTTCTTGAAGCCTTCGGCGTCACAGGCCTGCCCTGAGCCAAATGTCGAAGGCTCGGGAATTCAGGCGCTGAGCCTGAGGCCCCAGCCCCAAGTCCAAACGCCAAGAGGTTCCCAAGACGCTCCAGGAGGGCCTTGAGGTAGCTCTGAAACCGTACGTAAAGCATTATTATTGCCCGCCAATTTCCAGAAGACAGACCGCACGAAGACATGCACGGTAGGCCGCAAGAGAGGCCCCTAAGAGGCGCGAAACTATGTGCGATCGACAACGAGTAACATCACGCAGCAGCGAGCAGCGATGCGTAGCAGCAAGCGGCAGTATGCATCAGTGAGCAGCCGCAAGCGAAAGCAAGCAGGGGCAAAAGCAACTAGCGGCTCAAAAAGCAGTGTTTCCCGTTGTGCCCAACATCGATTTTCTGAGGGGCTGTTGCTGTGGGAGCGAGGGTCTTGGGCGCCGTAGTTATGCCGACATCTACCGAGATCTACCGAAGGGCTTCGGTTGGGCCGTCTGGTCGGGTCTTGGGGGCGACTTCGGAGCTTCCAAACCAGTTTTATGCTCTCTTTGGCCGCCTTGCGCACTTCTCGGGGCCACGCAGGACCCTCTTGGGGCTTTCAGAATCTCCCTTTGAGCCATCTTATGAGTGGAACCCAGGAATGCAATGCCTAAAGAAACACAGTTTTGCCGATCCTAGCCGTGCTGACGGGCTCTTTGGGCGCCACTTGGGGGCTTTTTGGGGCTCCTCAGGGCTTCTAGGAAACATGATGGTTCTTCTGGAGTGTCTTTGGGTTTGGGCCGAAACGGGCGCAGGGAGCAAGTGGTGCTGGTGGGGTTATTGTGTGAAGTACGCGCGCGAGTAGCTAGAGACGCGGGTCACCGTGCCGAAGACACTGTATCGCGAACGCGTAATGTGTATTGCACATCTGACTTTCTCGTGGCTTGGAGACCTCCGAAGATTGGTAAGCTCAAGCCGCTCGTAAGATATATCACTGCCGAGTGAGCGTCGCGCCGCCTCGTGGCGGCAAACATTGCTGCGCCTGATATCATCAGCATAGCGCAGAAGTTTTCAGCAAAACAGGAATACGTTCAACACGCAAAGTAGAGCGCCATTTTTTCAGGATGGAATCTACTTGTGTGGAGTTGCGATTCCCGCGAGCAAAGGAGCTGCTGGGAGCCGACGGCCGCTTCTACCTCCGGAGGGACGGGTGAACACCCACCATGCTCATGTGGGTCGCGCGTGCATCACGATCAAATGTCTGAATAAGATGTGATCCAAGAGGCTTACGCCATTCCGCCCACCCCAGAAAAGGAAATGCGCGGTTTGTTTGACATTTCCCGTCGTGTTGCCTGCGCGCAGTTCTTGCTGATTCACCCTTCTTTCCCGAGCGTTTGTGACGGTGCCTCTTGGGGACCTCTTGGAGGCTTATGGGGGCGGCCCCTTAGAGGTTTGTCGAGGCTCCAGTTGGCTTTCTTGGGCGTTCTTGTAGGCTCATTGGGGGACTCTTAGGGGCCTCTTTGGGCATGCTGGCGGTCTTGGTGGCCATCTTGTGGGGGGGTGCTCCCAGGTCCCCTGCGGGCTTCCCCTATCTCGAGGGCTTTCTTTTGACGTGTTGGGGGGCCTCTTGGGCCGTCTTGGGGCCCTCATGGGCCGTCTCTGAGCCCTCTTGAGGCCTCCTCGACCCTTTCGGGCCGTTTTGGATTCGCAGACGCTCGCACAGGCGATGACGCGCATCTCTCTAAAACCATCGGAATCAGATTTTGCCTCTTGAGGCCCTTTGGGGTCCCAATTGGGGCCCTCTGTCGGCGTCTGCGGCCGTCTTGAGGCTGCCGTGGGCGTTCCCGAGGCCCCTCCGGCGCGCGGGAGCCCCTCCGACGCCGTCCTGGGCAGCATCTGTTATCAGCCTGGAACAGATCCCTAACCCTATGCTGGGCATCTCCTCATCACGATGCCAATCTTAGGGATTCCCTTATTTTTTGAGGGCGAATCCCTAAGATTGTCATCGCCTTTTGGCGTGTCAATCGTAGGGATGGGGATACGATCGAGGCTGGTAAATCTGGGGCATCTTGGCGCCCACGGAGGGCTCTGGAGCCCGGTCGCCCCCCTCCTCTGTCACCCACCTCGGGGGCGGCAAAGAGGGGGGTGATGACTGGGGGGGGGCGGATATCATGGCGTGGGCCGTGATATTTCCCCGGACTTCATGGCGCCTCTTCTCTTTTCATGACGTCCCTGGCCCCCCATTGGGCCGCGCACATGCCGCCGGCCATGATTTGCACCCCCCCTCTTGGACGCCCCCCTCTTGGCCACCACCACCTCCTCACCTTGAGTCGGGATTTTGGACCCTTGGGGAGGGCGGGGGAAAGGGGCAGAGGTGGCAGTCACACATTTCACGTGCCTTTTCACCCCCAGCAAGCGGGGGTCGGCGGATGCGGTATCGATCGGGACGTTGATCAGGCGTCCTGCTGCCCTCCAGCCTTGCTGGTAGGTGAGTGCATCGGCAGGTAATCGCAGGTCGGAGTGGGGTTGTGCACCCGCACTGTTGTTCTCGTAGCCTGTTTCCCCTGCAGCCCAATTTGGTTTCTGGTCCTTCCAACTCTTCCTGCCCTCGCTTCTGAACTTGAGCAATTCCGACAGCCTTTTTTTCTGTCCCCTGAACCGTCTTCGTTCTGGCCCTGGTGCTTCCGTTCAGTCAGATGTTTTCAAGTGAGCTTCTGTCGCCCCTGGTCACCACGGCCGGACAGGACTCGAACATCTGATCAGGAGGGTCCGTGGGATGTGTCCATGGGCTTGTCGTAAACAGGCTTGCCGCCCTTGTGGTTTGGCCACTCGACTGGACGCTCCTGTCGTTGGGCAGAAGATCATCCTCTGCCCACTACTGCCCCCAAGATAGCGCTTCAGAGCATCGCCGCGTTCAGCCTCCCACGACCAGATGCGGCCTGCGCCCTGTTCTGGCACCTCGCTATGAAGCACAAATCAAAGCGCACGTCCAGACTCTTGACATGTTGTGTCCATGCAATCCCAGGTTTGATCGTAATTGTGGGTAATGGCCAAGACCGAGAGCGCTTCGAGCTTGTATCCAGGGGCCTTTGGCACACGTTGCCACCGTGCCTGGAATATAGGTCATCTCTACCACTACTCTTCTCGCTCGCCCGTCCAACGGTCCATCGATTTAGGTGAATATCTAATGTCACTGATCCCGTTCTCTGCGGCTGACCGCGTAACCAGGAGTACCGCTCGTAACGCTGCGTCATTGAGGGAGCAGCGCTGTAATGCTGTAGCGTGGCCTGGCTGTAAGGTTGCGTGGCTGTTGACGGGCGCGAGGTCCCGTCTGAGTGCTCGTGTGACGGCTCTCCGCTGGGCCTCCCGGGAGCTCACGAGAGTAGCGACAGTTGCACAATTACAAGCCCCCAAGCGAGCGCGAGGTCCCGTCTAGATGCGTTTATGGCGGCGATCCGCTGGGGGTTTCAGGAGCCCGCGCAGGTGGAGACGGTGGCGCAGTTCACAACAGATAAGCGTAGACAGGCATTGAGAAAACAGAAGAGGAGGAGGCGGAGGAGGAGGAGGAGGAGGGATCAGCAGTAGGAGGAACAGAGGCCACAAGGGAAGGGGGGAGAGGCGGGAGGCAGGGATGAGACGGGAAGAGGCTGTGGAGGAAGGAGGAAGCAAGGATGGATACCATTCGTGCCTCATTCAAAACGCGGACCCACAATCTCAGAGGGGTGGGAGCAGAGCGTCTGAGGCGGGATGAGCAGGCTGCGCCGCGGGAGAAACCAAGAGGTGGCGTCGATTGGGTGAGGCAGGGAGCGCAGCCCTACCGGAGGAATCGCTGCTTCGATCTCCTCCCGTAGCCAGTGATGCTTCGCTGTTTCGCAGGGTCACTGTATCGTGCATTCTAGCCTCTCCGTGCGCACGGCTCACCATGGAGTCGTCCCGCTGGACGGATGGTCGGCCGCTCCGCTCCACTGCGCTCCGCTCCGCTCCCGGGGTCTCCCGCCCCCCGCCCCCAGGAAGCGCCATACGGTAGGTTTGCGTCGTGTCGACCAGCGGCGACCCCAACGCGGGCGTTCAAGGTTGAACGCCGCCGGCGACCCAGAATCGATCGATGTTGAACGATCGGACGTTGCGGCAGCGGCCGATCGTTCAAGGTTGAACGATCCCTGCGGTGTCAAAAACCAACGCTGGGGTCGGCACGACACGAACCTGCCGTATCACTCTGGCTGGAGCTGCTCTGAGGGCTGGCCTCCGCCTCTCCCAGCACCAGCTCGTGAGCCGCAGCACAGCACGAGCAGAACCTTCCCGAGGTCCGCGCGGACCTCGCGGGTCGGCGCTGGACCCCCCCTGGCGTGCGAAGCGCACCGGGGGCGGCGCCGTGGGCGCGGTCAGGGTGGGCGCAGCACCGACCAAAGAGGCCCGCGCGGACCTTCGAAAGTTTGTGTCCGCGCCGTTCCTCGGTCTTCCGCACGTCGCGCCAGTGGAACGTGGGAGCGCCCTCATTCGCCGAGCGCGTTCCACGACTCGCAGAGTGCCTGCTCGCAAACGTCCGAGCAAAAACATGTCACCCTTGGTGCAATTGATCGAAACTCTCCCGCGGCGGATCCAGGCCATCTGCGAGTACAGCCGACCAGCATGGGAAGGATGGGCAACCTTCCCAAGGGTACCCTTGCATCCTGGCCCCGTCGGCCCATCCTGGCCGCTTGCGCTGGCCGCGACCCGTTGGAGAAGCCTCGACATGGCCCTCCAGGGTCCTTGCGTCCTTATCGTGCGTCCTTACCGTGCGTCCTTATCTTGCGAGGAGGAGGAGGAGGACGAGGAGGAGGAGGAGGAGGAGGAGGAGGAGGAGGAGGAGGAGGAGGAGGAGGAGGAGGAGGAGGAGGCTGAGGGACGAGGAGGAGTGGAGGAGGAGGAGGAGGAGGAGAGGAGGAGGAAGAGGAGGAGAGGAGGAGGAGGAGGCGGAGGAGGAGGAGGAGGAGGAGGGAGCTGAGGACGAGGACGAGGATGGAGGAGAGGAGGAGGAGGAGAGGAGGAGGAGGAGGAGGAGGAGGAGGAGGAGTAGGAGAAGTAGTAGTAGATAGTTAGTAGTAGTAGTAGTAGTAGTAGTAGTAGTAGTAGTAGTAGTAGTAGTACTAGTAATAGTAGTAGTAGTAGTAGTAGTAGTAGTAGTAGTAGTAGTAGTAGTAGACTAGTAGTAGTAGTAGTAGTAGTAGTAGTAGTAGTAGTAGTAGTAGTAGTAGTAGTAGTAGTAGTAGTAGTAGTAGTAGTAGTAGTAGTAGTAGTAGTAGTAGTAGTAGTAGTAGTAGTAGTAGTAGTAGTAGTAGTAGTAGTAGTAATATAGTAGTAGTGGGAGTGGTAGTAGTAGTAGTAGTAGTAGTAGTAATCGTAGTAGTAGTAGTAGTAGTAGTAGTAGTAGTAGTAGTAGTAGTAGTAGTAGTAGTAGTAGTAGTAGTAGTAGTAGTAGTAGTAGTCAGTAGTAGTAGTCAGAAGTAGTAGTAGTAGTAGTAGTAGTAGTAGTAGTAGTAGTAGTAGTAGTAGTAGTAGTAGTTAGTAGTAGTAGTAGTAGTAGTATTAGTAGTAGTAGTAGTAGTAGAGTAGCGTTTTTTTTTTTTTTTTTTACCTTAAAGTAGGTAGTAGTAGTAGTAGTAGTTAGTAGTAGTAGTAGTAGTAGTAGTAGTAGTAGTAGTCGTAGTCGTAGTCGTAGTAGTAGTAGTAGTAGATAGTAGTAGTAGTAGTAGTAGTAGTAGTAGTAGTAGTAGTAGTAGTAGCAGGCAGCAGTAGCAGTAGCAGTAGCAGTCGAAGTAGTAGTAGTAATAGTAGTAGTAGTAGTAGTTAGTAGCCGTAGGAGTAGTAGTATAGTAGTAGTAGTAGTAGTAGTAGTAGTAGTAGTAGTAGTAGTAGTAGTAGTATTAGTAGTAGTAGTAGTCGTAGTAGTAGTAGTCAGTAGTAGTATAGTAGTAGTAGTAGAGGAGGAGGAGGAGGAGGAGGAGTGGGAGGAGGAGGGACGCGGGGGGCAAGGAGGAGGAGGGGAAAAGGAGGAGAGGAAGAGAGGAGGAGTCAGGAGGAGGAGGAGGAGGAGGAGGAGGAGGAGGAGGAGGAGAGCGAGGAGGAGGAGGAGGGGAGGATGAGGAGGAGGAGGAGGAGGGAGGAGGAGGAGGAGGAGGAGGAGGAGGAGGAGGAGGAGCAGGAGGAGGAGGAGGAGGAGGATGCGGGTCGACTGTATCTACTCTGCGAGTCGTGGAGCGCGCTTGTCTGCGCAGCCGCGCCCGTTGCCGTGTCAGTCCGCCCTGGGCAGCGCAGGCGCTCGGACCGCCAGCAGGGTCTCGCAGAGGCCACACGCTCGGGCGGGCGGTGTTGGGGGGCAGGCTGGCGGACGGCCGCGGGTGGGCCTTCGACGACTCGGCGCTGTTCCCGCACGACCCCTCCGTGGTCCGTGGCTACTGGCAGGACGGTCGCTTCTCTCTCTGTTGTTGAGTTGGGCGTGCCCTCCTGCAGGGGGGTTTTTGACGAGGGATAAAAAGATCGCCAACACATGTTCGAACATGGGCTCCAAAACGTGCTCGACAGAAAACGTCCCCAGACTGTTCCTGGACCACTCCTGAGCACTCCTCCTGCAGAGGGCCGTGCCCGACTCGACTCCGTGGCTTCTCTTCCGCTCGCCGGCTGTCCGGGCCCGGGCGCTGCCTCTCCTTTCTCCACCTCCGGGGCGTCCGGCGTCGGGCCCCCGTCCGGGACCCGCGCAGGTCGACCCGCCTCGAGGGACGGCGCATCGGCAACACCCCAACATACTTATACTATATGTGCGTCGCCCCCCCCCAGGGGCGACGCGCGCACCGAGAAATCTTATAGTATATGCGTCGTGGCGGGCGCTTTCTGGCCACACCGCTCGGGAAACGATATGCTACAAGATGGGTATACTATGTGTTCGGGTCGGACGCGCGCCTCCAAGGAGGGCATATAGTACTAGTATGTCCATGTGCGTCCCAGCGCCGGAAGATCGGGCCCGGGGCCTCCGGGGGTGAGTTCTCTCGCGGTGCTGTATGTTTCGGGGGCCCCCAAGCGGTGCGGTGACCACACCGTGCGGTGGGCCAGTGGGGGTTCGGGGTCACCGCGCGGCTTTGGGGGCTCGGGCCGTTCTCCGGGGACGCCTCGGGCGACAGGGGCCTCCGGGGTCCCAATGCCCGTGCGGTGACGGACCGTGCGGTGAGGTCTTGGGGGATCTCGAGGTCACCGCACGGTGCGTCACCGCACCGTTTCGGGGCTCCAAAAATGTTCGTCGCAGCGTCGGAGCGCGGGGCTGAGGGCGGATGGCATCGGCTCCGGATCTTTCATTTCTGCGGCCCCCCCGTGATCCTGTCGTCATCATTCTCTGTGACTGCTGGGTGGCGGTGTCGCTCGCGCTCTCTCGGCTGCTGGGGCGGGGTGCGGCGTCGCTCGCACGGGGTCGCGGTGCCACTCGCAGGTTGGGCAGCGACTCTCGCGAATCACGAATCTGCGCTTGCCGCAGGGGCCTCCGGCCACGCTGCTTCCCCACCGCTCCAGGGGGGGCCACGGCTGCTTTCCCTGCACCCCTGCTCGAAACGAGCGCCTTCCCTCACCCTCGCCCGTGCCTCGTCCTCACGATTGACCTGGCTCTCATCTTCGGCCTCAGCCTCGGCCTCGCCCTTGCCCTCCGCCCCCCCCCCCATGCGCTCGCGCCCTCGCCCCCGCTCTCGGCCTCGCCAGTTTCAGCTGAGCATGCGCCGAGCTTAGCCGAAAGCTAGAAGCCAGGCTCATGCCAGTGTCATGGACACCCCGACTGCATACTGGATACCGCAGTTTTGACATGGGTACTTGTTGTACACCACGATTGGTCACCACAACTGGACACCAGGATTGGCCTCTACAGTGCAAGCTGCGCTGGAATGAATGCTCGAGGTAGAGCTTGTGCCAGTATTTGTCGCTACGACTAGGGCACGCTGTAGGACACGACGAGTTTTCGGTGCGTCCAGACACCGCGATTGGGCACCACGGTTGGGCATCACGACTGGCCAACCGATGCAGCTGTCGCGCACGCTTTGATGGAGCGCTGCGATCGCCCCCTTCGATCTGGGCGCCTCTTCTTGGACACCACGACCAGGCACAGCGGTTGGGCACCGTGCTGGTGGCATCACCGCTCGGCACCCACACTTGGAGCGCCGCTGCCGGAACAACCCGAGGGGACGCACGACGGCGGGGCACTGCCGCAGATCTGCGGAGCCGTCTCGGTGGAGTGAGCGGGCCGTGGTGGTCCGAGCATGTCTGGCTCAGGGGCGGGTGTTCTCCGCCTCCTCCGCCTCGAGGGCGCGAAGTTGTTCGCGCTTCGCGCTTCGCGGTTCGGCTCCGATTCCTCCTCCTCCTCCTCCTCCTCCTCTCCCCTGGGAGGCGGCGCGAGAGCGCGAAGTTGTTCGCGCTTCGCGCTTCGCGCGGCGCGAAGCGCGAGGTTAGGCGCCCTTGGAGAATGTCTGGCTCAGGGGTGGGTATCCTCCTCCTCCTCCGCCTCCTCCCCCTCTTCCTCTTCCTCTTCCTCTTCCTCCTCCTCCTGTGGTGGATATTCTGAGGTGGTCTGGGGTGTCCTGATTCGGCGGTTTGATTCGGCTGAGAGTCGGCGAGCGACTCCTGTGAAACATCGGTGGAACAGCTATTAGGCAGTCCGAGCACGACGAAGCGAAGGGTTTATTTACGACAGTATAGAGTAACTGGTGGAAGGTGTAATGTCGCGCGAGTCCGAACGAGTTGAGTTGCGAGTGCGAATAGTGAGGACGATGTGCACTCGACATGGTCGCGAAGTTGACGTGTATACCTCCATCCATTTTTTCACTGGCCCAAATTTGGCTGTAGAAGTATTTTCGGTGCGCGTCAGCTTCTCAGCATTGCTGCTTCATATGCCCAGTCACGGCGTCCTCATCTCTCCCCCTTCGCCTCCTGCATCCCCTTTGTCTCCTTTGCCTCTCTTGCTCCTCGAAGTATCTCTTCGTTGATCTGATATCAAATCCGGCTTGCAGCCAGTGTGCCTGGCGCCACCTCAGACGCAGCAGCAGCCGCAGCAGTAGTAGCAGTCTTGAGGACTGTGACGTTGCGGTGAGCGCCGTGGTCGGCTATTTCGGATCCTCATTCCCGACGCTTGTCGATCACCGCTCGCACATCTCGTTCTGGTCGCCATAGTGGCCGTCGTCATGTCAGAACGACCGCGCTCTCAACTACGAATTCCGTCCCACCGACAGACCTTCAGCAGCAAGCTGGGACGCGCGCTATGGCTCAGCACGGCGCGACTCAACGAGGCGGCACGTCACCTTCTGTTGCATCTTCGGGGGACCTCGCCTGTCCCAAAAATGGGTGTCTTTTTGGGGGCCCGACGCGTGCTCGATGCGGACTCGACGCGGATTTGGCGTGGATTCGACGCGGATTCGACACGGATTCGACACGGATCCGACGCGTCCGACATGGATTCGACACGGATTCGACGCGGACGGCCGCGACGGGACAGACAAGGTCCCCCGAGGATGCAACATAAGTCACCATGGCACGGAACGGCACGGCACCCTCAGGCGAAAATTCCAAGAGACCTTCACCAGCAACGCACGCTGCCCGCGTGGATCGGCACGGCGCGGGCACCACGACACGGCACGGCACCGTGGCGCTGCACGGGGTGAGCTGGTCTTCTCCGGCTCCGTTCTCGCCCCGGCGGGGTGGGTGGAGCGCCTGCCTTTCGAGCATCGCTCGGGGTTGTTGCTCGGAGGAGCTGCCGCGGTCGTTCGCCCAGGGGGATTCGACGGCCGCCCCTGCGGCGCACTGCTTCCGTTCAAGGTCCCCCGAAAGTGGGCAGCACGTCCGGCCCCCCAGATCACGTTTTGGTGCGGTGGTGACCCATGCCAAGAAACACCCTGCTTGGGTACCCTGGGTTTCCGGGGTTTCGATGGTTTCTTGCTGTGGAAAGCGTGACGTCCCCACGCCACAAATCGATGGACGTCCTGGGGTCTCAGGGTTGGGTTTCTTGTGGACGGTTTCTTGTGGTCGAGTTCCCACTCCTACTATATCTCAAGGCACATCAGTTGCAGGGCGACGCATCGCCGCTCTGCCACGCCTCCTCCTCCTCCTCCTCCTCCTCGTCATCCTCCTCCTCCTCTTCGCTTCTCCTCCTCCTCCTCCTCCTCCTCCTCCTGTGGTCGATCTCCTACTGTACCGCCAGGGCCTCATTGAACACTTTGCACCGCTGCGCACGCGGGTCAGCACGGCACAGAGCGCTGCGCGACGGCACGGCACGCCGCGAAGGGCAGTTTTTGGAGCTGGTGAGGCCGTCTTGGGGCCTTCGTCCTCGAGACGGGGTCCTCGAGGCATCTCGGGGGAGGAGGAGGAGGAGGAGGAGGAGGAGGAGGAGGAGGAGGAGGAGGAGGAGGAGGAAAAAGATCGAGGTTTTGGAGGGGTTATTGAGGCATCTCGGGGCCCTCTGCGGCCATGTGGGGCGAACCAATGATGCATGTATGCGTGCAACTGAAAGTCTGTGTGTGCACACACGTGTGCACATGTATGCACTCCTGCAGTGCTGCCAGTCTGTAGTTATGTGTGTAGCTATGTGTTCCCATGTGGGTACGTGCATGTTTGCATGTACATGTATGCATGCATGCCTATTTGTATGTTGGTGCGTATATCTACCTGCATGCATGTATGTATGCATGCATTAATGTATGTATGCATGCACGTGCTTACGTTTGGTTGTTTGTTCGTTTGTATGCATGTATGTATATTTGTATGTATGCATGCATGCATGCATGCATATATGTGTATGAAGGTGTGCGTGCGTGCATGCATGTACGTATGTATGCATGCATGTATGTCTGTATGTATGTTTTTTTTATGTACGCTTGCATGCATGTATGCATGCATGCATGCATGCATGTATGTATGTATGGACGTATGCTTGCATGTATGCATGTATGCAGGTATTCCTGCATGTATGCATGCATGCAAATGTATACATGTACGCAGTCATGCATGTATGAGAGCAGTGTAATGTAATGCAATGTAATGTGAGGTAATTCAATGTAATATAATGTATTGTACCGTGGTATAGTGTATTATGATGTAATGTATTGTATCGTGGTGTAATGTATTGCAATGCGATGCAATGACATGCATATCTGTCTGTATGCATGCATGTATGTAGGTATGTGTGTTTGTATGTATATTTGTATGTATGCTTGTGTGCAGACACGCATGCATGCATGTATTTACGCATGTTTGCACGTATGCATGTAATGTAATGTAATGTAATTTAATGTAGTGTAATGTAACGTAATGTAATGTATTGTATTGAGTTGTGATGTATGTGTGTGCGGGTTGTGCATGCATGTATGCATGCACGTATGTCCGCATGTATGCATGCATGTAGGTATGTATGTATACATGTATGCATGTCTACTTGCATACATTTATGTATATAGGTATGTACGTATGTGTGTATGTTTATATACATATATATGTATGTCTGTATGTATCTATGAATGTATAGTTGTATGTATGAATGTATATACGCATGTGTGTATTGATGTCTGTATGTGTTTGTATGTGTACATGCATGCATGAATGCATGTTTGTTTGTTTGTATTCATATATGTATTTGTATATATATATATGTATATGTATATATATATGTGTATGTATTATATCTCTACGCAATGCATATACCTCAATACACATATAGTCATACATATACATCTGTATGTGGTCGCCCCCCCGAGATCATACATTTCCCTCATCATCCTCGATCACTTCTTATCCGTCGTCACCTTCTATCTCTCTCTCACTCTCTCTCTCCCATCCCCTTTTCCTCCTCCCCTATCCTCCTCCTCCTCCTGCAGGAGCGTGGCAGCCTTACAAAGAAATCTCGTTTTGGAAAGCATTGTAAAGGGGCTGCTTTCTGGAGAGAACCATATGAAAGCACATATATTACTGATATGTTTGAAGGTTTTGGTCAGGCCATGTCGGCGCGCTTTGACCGGGGGTCGAGGCAGCTGATTGCCAATCTCTTCTCGTCCAATGAGAAGGTCCATGGCGCCTCTTGGGCGGCGATCCGCCGCCCAAGAGATGCTGCGGCTACCGCGATCTCGCCGGCCTCCATGTTCATCGCCATCAAGTGGCCCGGGCGTCCGCAGCTTCAGACCAAAGGCAAGGAGGCCTTTGTGGCCCTCTTCGACGTCGTGAACCGTGAGGGCCTGTTCACGCAGGCGCCCCCGTCTCCTTGGGACTCCGCGCTGAGGGCTGAGGGCTACTATGCCAAAGCGTCCAACACCTCGAACCGACCGTATTTTTCGGACGCGGGGAACTTTACGTTGATGACTTCATCCCCGGAGCACCCCCAGCTCGCCTGGCTGCGCCGATCGTTCGAGTACGTTCGAACGGACGGCACTCCATTTGCGATGCTCAAGCGCTTCGTCAGCGCGGCGTCCGATCCGCGGCTCCCGGCGGAGGACTCGTGTAACAAGTCGCCCACCAGTGAGAACCTGCGCGCCGTCATGCTGGACGTCTACGCGACGGCTGGGGCGTTCACTGGATTCGGGGCCGCCGCGCTCAGCGCCATGCCGGGTGGGGCGTCCCCGTTTCTCAAGTTCTCCGAGAGCGACGTCTTGGCGGGCTCTCTGAGGGCGCGCTCCGTGACCAGCGCCGGCGACCGGTCCCTGTCGTCCGTGGCCAGCTCGGTACAGGGCTCGTCTGTCGGCGTGGGCTGGCCTGATTCCTTGAAGCGTGCGCTTGGCCGCTTCAAGCACAAGCTAAACACCGCGTCCGGACCCGGTGCCCGATTGCGGGCGGAGGGTCATGGGACGAGGTGGTGGTGGTGGTGGTGGTGGTGGTGGTGGTGGTGTGTGTGTGTGTGCGTGTGTGTGTGTGTGTGTGTGTGTGTGTGTGTGTGTGTGTGTGTGTGTGTGTGTGTGTGCGTGTCTGTGGTGTGGCGCCTTGGTGGTTTGGTGGTGGGCCAGGTGCGTGCCAGGGTTTTCACAATCATGAGTCGAAGTCGATCTGTTCCCCCTGGGGGCCGCCCCTCGCTGCGGGCAGTGTGAAAGGTGCAACCCCGTGTGTCCGCTTGCGGATGCATGGGGTCGCGCCCTTCGCCTGGCCACGGCCTGGCGCGGCCCCCGCTCTGCTGAGCGGCCGCGTCAGGGGCAACGTGCCCCCCCTAGGGGTACGGCTAACCCACGCCCTCCTCTGGGAGGGCGCCCCCTCGTGGGTCTTCTTGGGGGGAGGGAACTTGCGCCGTTCTGCTCGGGTTCTTGCGGATGGTGCGATAGTCTGGTAGTTCCCTCTCCCAGTCATCGAATGTGGATTGTGGGCGGGACTGCTCAAACCTCCCCGGATCCCGTCTCGGAGAGGGCGGTTGGGGCTCCGGCTGTTTCCCTCTCGGCCCCACCCGGGGGGCAGGCTGGGGCTGCCCCTGGTCCAGGCGACCCGGCATTTGGTGTCACATTTTGTTGGCTCTTACTGATGTGGTGCCAATATTGGACCCTACGTAGTCGGTTGTGGTGGTTAGGAGAATCAGGTGCCGACGTAGACGCGCGCGTTGGAAAACCAGCAACTAAGCACCCAACGTAGGATGTGGTGTTATGCTTCAGAGCGATGCTAAACGTAGTGGGGTGCGTGAGTCTGGTTTGGTGCTTGCGTGTGAGATAAGATTGGCCCCTGTGCAGGGGCACGCGAACATCGTGAAGTGTGTATCCTACAACGTATTGTGCTTTAGTTGGGGTACAACGGGGTACAACGGTGTCACGGCCTGTGCTCGTCCCGCGGCTCCCCCTATCTGGTTCCAGCGTTGCGGACAGTCCGTTTCGGGCGTTCGTTTTGCCGCGCTGTCGGGCCGAGGGCCCAAGCGACAATGATGGCCTCTCCGAAGGACCATCCTGGGGGGGGCAAACCCTTTGTGTGCGCCCAGCACCGGATCCCTCCGGCTGCCTGCCCCCCCCAGCCCCCGCGCGGCGGGGGATGATCCTGGAACGCAGAGGGGGTGGGGGCGGCGGGCGGGCCTGGTCGTTGGGGGTGGCGGAAGCGGATCAACAATCATCACCCTAGACAGTGGTTGTCGTGCTGTGCTTCTGGGAATGGGTGTCGGGGTCGTCTGCGCTGTCTGGGGTTTCGTTCGGGCCAGTGGCTCCGCCTCTTCCACGCCCCTGGGGATTTTCATTCCTCCGTGTCGCGTTCTGAGGTCCTGGACACCGCCTCGGAGGTTTCTTTTCGCGTTGGGTATCGTTCTTCTCCGTCGACTTCCACTTCCGGCCCGGGGGGCGTTCGCGGCCGTCAGCCCCGAGATCGAGGGCGAGGACGAGGAAACCCAGTGACTGCTGCTCGAGCGTAGGCCTCCGAGATGTCCTGCTACGTCGTCGGCCTCCTCCTCCTCCTCCTCCTCGCCCTCCCCCCCCAGGTGAACAGGCAGAACGGCCGCGGCAGGGGCAGCGGGCCAAACTGGCTCCTCCTGGTTGTAATCCTGTGCGCGTGTGTCGTGGGTGTGGAGCCCGTTGGCACGGCTAACCCGTGCCCTCCTCCGGAGGGCGCCCCCTGCGGGAGTCGGATGGAGGACGGGCTCGAGGCCTCTAGGCACGGGTCGGCGGATCGGTTTCCTCGGAGCCCTCCCTCTCGGTCCTCTTCGGTCTGGCTCGGGGGCGGGAATGCTCGAACCCCCCCGGATCCAACGCCCGAGAGGGCGGTTGGGGCTCCGGCCCTTTCCCTCTCGGCTCCGTCCGGGGGGCAGGCCGTGGCTGCCCCTGGCCCAGGCGACCCGGCATCAGGTGACGCATCTTTACCTGTGTCTTTAGGCGTAGAGCCCATTTCGGACCCTTTGCAGTCGGAAGCAGGTGTACACAGGAACCGTGTGCGATGCGCTCGCAGGAGAGCGCGCGGGAAGGCAGAGCGGAAATGCAAGCGCAATCAGAAGCGCTCGATGGCAATGCGCAGATTGTCCCTTCTCCGCTGGGCCTCCCACAGGCGCCGGGGAAAGAGCCACGGTGAAAGTCGCCACCTACGGGGTGGCACTTGGAACACTAGGAGATGGGGGGCCATCGGCGGAGCAGAGCAACCTTTGAAAACCGAATGCTTGTTCGCCCTCATGAAGGTGAGACATTGGGGCTTCTGCTTGCTGTCGGATCTCAGTTTCCCTGAAAATGGAGTGAGAGAGTTTGAGCAGGACGGAGTAGTTTGGACAGTTGTCATCAGAGGCAAAGTGGGTGTAGCTCTGAGTGGGCGACTCACGGTAGAATGGAGGAAGGGAGGGAGTCAGGTAGTAGCAAGGGGGGGGGAGAGGAAGGGGCGAGGTGTGTGTGGCGTGTAATAATCCGAACTATCCGAGCATGGTCGGCTCCAGCTCCTCCGCGAAGCACCTTCGGGAGCGCTGCGCGGCCAGGCCACGGAGTTGTTGGGGGGCGGCAGTGACGGCCCACCGACGTGGCGGAAGATATGCGCCGTGACTCAAGAAGCGGGGGTGGAGGTGCTCGGGGCCCGGCCAGACCGGCGTCAAATTCCGTGGCTCCGCGGCCATGAAATGGAGAAAAAGGCGTTGGACGCCAAAGTTGAAGAGGCGCGCGCCTTGTGGGCCCTGTCAGACGACGCCGCGGCCGCCGCCGCACTGCAGGCAAAACGAGAAGCCGCCGAGGCCCGTCGCCGCGCGCTCCGGGACTGGGGGCGCACCGACTGGGAAGATATCGGGCGGCGGGCGTCCGAGGCCGCCCACCGCGGGGACCAAGCTTCCTTATGCAAGCTGTTCAACGAGCTCCGCTCAGGCAGGCGCAAACGCCCCCCGGGGCGCGCCAGCGTAGCGGACGCGGACAAGGAACGGGCGTCGTGGCGACGACACTTTGAAAGGATGTCGGGCGATGTCGGCCGCGTGGCCGATAAAGTGTGGGAGTCGGTGTCGCGCTCGCCCATGCGGGCCCTTTGGCTGGGCGCGGTGCCCGCGGACCTGGAGCTCGATCGTTGCGTAGCCAAAATGAAGACAGGGAAGCAACCCGAGAGGGGCGGTTTCGTCGCCGAAGCCCTCCGCTTCGGCGGAGATGCGATTCGGCAGGGAGTGTTCGCTCTAGTGAAACAAATGTGGACACTGGCAACAGAGGGGGAGGAAGGGGAGGATGCTGCAGGTTGGCCAGATGAATGGCGCTCGGGGATCGTTGTGCCGCTCTGGAAGAAAACGGGCAACCGGGCGGACAAAAACACCTGGCGCGGCATCGCGCTTCTTTCGGTTGGCTCCAAATTACTAGCGCGAGTCGTAGCATCGAGGGTGTCGCAGTGGTCCGAAGAGTTTGTGTGCGAAGAGCAATCGGGCTTTCGCAGAGGGCGCGGGGCCGACGACGCTCTGCAGGTTACCCGGAGGCTGATAGAAGAAGCGTCAGCAATGATCCGCGACGATCCAATCGTGCTGTCTTTTCTGGATATAGAGAAGGCGTACCCCCGGGTCTGCCGGCCCGCTCTATGGCGCTTGCTCGAGCTTCGCGGCTGTCCGCCGGGCATGCTCCGCGTATGTAAAGCCCTGCGCGAACGCGCAGGATACAAGGTGAGGATTTTTGGGGGCGTGTCCGAGGAGTGGTATCCAAAACGGGGCCTCCGAGAAGGGTGCCCCTCGAGCCCGCCTTTATTCAATGTGTTCCATGACGCTGTGCTCAACGACCACCGGGGGCGTCGCAAGCGGGCGGCAGAGGCAGCAGGATTAACCCCCGGGGTGCCATGGGATTATGAGATAGATGGGCATCTGCAGAAAAAGGCCCGCAAGAGAAATCAAGAGATCACTGAAAAAAGGGAAATCTAGTTCCCAGCGCACTATGGTATTGGGTGGCGTTGGCTTTGCCGACGACGCCATGATTGCTGGCCAGGCTTCTGAGATGCGGACATCGGAACCATTGCTGGTGGCGACGATGGCGGATTGGGAGGAAAGAGTAAACGCCGGGAAGACAGAGCGCCTGGTCATCAGCGGCCGCCCCCGGTCCCCATGTGACGCGCGCAGACAGTGCGAAGTGCCACATCTGAAACATATAGGTGGTATTCATCATGAAGACGGTCGTCAGACAGCGGGCGCCGCCCGCCGTGTCCACGCCACCAAGGGACTTATTCGGACGATCGCCAGAGGGTGGTCACAGGGCACGACCCATGGCCGTGGCTGGACGAGCGGGGTTAATATCACCACGCGGCTGGCGGTGGTGCAGCAGTGTGCCATATCATCCCCGCTCTCGGGGTGTCGGTCCCGATCCTGGAGCACAGCTGACATCCTTCGGCTCCAACGAGTCGCCAATTATGGGGTCCGGGGAGCTTTCGGGGTGGATGTGTGGGCCATGGAAGCGCACTCGATCACTGACGCTGCGCTGTACCGGGCCGCCCGTTGGAGGACGATTGAAGATCAGATTGCTCGTCTGGCCATGCAGTGGCTCGGGCGCGTAGCCCGTGTGCCCGTGCACCGTCTCCCCAAACAAGTTTTATTCGGCTGGATCGCCGGCAGAGGGTGTGATGAACACAACCGTTGTTCGTGGCAGTACCTCTGGCTGAACCGCGGGGTACAGCGCATGCGCATTCACGGGCACGACTGGTTTCGAAGGGCCACCAGCCGGCAGGCTTGGAGGCGCGCAGTAGACAAGGCTTTCCCTGCCCTCGAGATCGCGCCGGAATACAGGGCCCTCGTGAACCGATGGCGCCCTGGAGCTCCGTTGCCCGGCAACGGTCAGGAGGGGGCCTCGGGGCCCATTTTGGGCGTTCCACCGGTCCCTCCTCCTCCTCCCCCTCCCCCTCCCCCTGTTCCTCCCCCTCCCCCTCTTCAGGAAGGGGGGGGGTGGCGCTGCTGCAGCGGGAGGGGCCGATGGAAGGTGCGCGTGCCCTGTCCCGGGTTGCGGACGGAGCTTCCGCGCGGGCAACCAGCTTCGCTTTCATTATGATGAGCATCGCGCCATCCGGGACCCGAGCTTGGTGACCAGTTGGGCGCACTTTTGCCCCGACTGTAAGCAATACCTGGGTACTCGGCTCCAGTGCCACAGACCCCATTGCGTGGCGCGTCTGGAATTCCAGCGGGCCCTGCAGACCACGGAGGGGAGGTGGATGGAGGTGCAGTGCGGCCCGCGCCGGGCGCCGCCGGATGGCTGGTGGATAGCGACTGATGGCTCCGGGGCTGAGGGGGGAGCTGGTTGGGGCGCAGTCATTTTTAGATGTGACGGCCCGAACAGCATGAACAGGGGTACCTGATGTGGTGCTTCACGCACCGGTCGTCACGCAGGCGTGGGACCACCGCTGGATAGGCGCGCGCTCGCGTACCAACAACGCGGCCGAGCTATCAGCAATAGGTGAGACCATGCACTGGCCTCTAGAAGAAGCGCCAGACGGAGGCGACACCCCTGTGCATATTCGGTACGATTCACAGTACGCCGCGAACATCGCGCGTGGTATTTGGGGGGCCCAGTCCAACGGGGAGCTGGCCGAAGCTGTGCAGGAACTCACGCGGCAGGTATCTGGGAGGAGGCGCATTACGTGGGAGCATGTTTACGGACACACGGGCGAGCACGACAATGAGCTCGCCGACAGGGCCGCGAACCGTGGGCGTGAAGGTCTTGTGTCGAATATGTCTCAGCGCCTTACTGCTCCGCCCCCTCCTGTCCGCGATTTGGAGTGGAACGAGGTAGATATCTGCCGTGGGTGTGGTGCTCGTGTACTCATAGAGGACTTCCAAGGCCATGTGCGTCGGTGCACAGCCACAGGTGCAGTTATTCCCGACGGGTATGACAAGTGTCGTAAGTGTGGAGTCCTCATCAAGAAGTACGACAGCAGCAGCGCCCGCGCCGGCCATGAGCGCCAGTGCCGGGGGAGCGAACTCGCCAACCGCACCTGTGGGAAGTGTGGCCACGTGTTCCCGCCAGCGCCGACTGGCACGCTGAGTAAGCAATGCTCCACGCATGAGGCGAAGTGCAAAGGCGCCCCCCCCTCGGGAGCGGCGGCGCAGCCGGCGGGAGACGCGGCGGCGCCGGCAGCGGTTGGTCCGCCCCCGGCGGCGGCCAAGGCCCAGGCCAAGGCCAAGCCGAAGGCCCGTGGTCGCGGCGCCGGGGCCAAGGCGAAAGCC
>CAUYUJ010014439.1:291354-302643 GCA_963575745.1 Prorocentrum cordatum | reverse complement strand
GAGGAGGAGGAGGCGGAGGCGGAGGCGGAGGCGGAGGCGGAGGAGGAGGATGAGGAAGAGGAGGAGGAGGAGGAGGGGGAGGAGGAGGAGGCGGAGGAAGAGGAGGCGGAGGAGGAGGAGGAGGAGGAGGAGGAGGAGGCGGAGGCGGATGAGAGAGGAACATGAGGAATAAGGAGGAATTAACTAGCCCACCCTCGTCCCCCCCCTCTCTTATATATAGATATCTCACCGTATCTCTCTCTCTCTCTCTCTTTCTCCTCTCTAATTCCAAGTACAAGAGGAGGAGGAGGGGAATGAGACAGAGGAACTCTCCCCGACTCTCTCTCCCTCTCTTTCTCTATCTAGTTATCTCTGTATGTTTCCATCACTCCCAAAAAGCATATGTACGATAATAGAACAAGCAGGATTTCAATAGGAAGGGAGCAGACGCCATATGAAGAGGATTCCGATTGAATTCGAATGGGAATCTCATATGATTCCAATGGAAACGGAGCAGATCCCAGATCAAGAGGATTGCTACTGAATTTGAATGGGGATCGGATACGATTTCAATGTGACATGAAAGTGATCCTAGATCGAGATAATTCCGATTGAATTTGGAGGAGATTCCAAGCAAACTTCAATCGACTCATCATCACCATCATCATCATCATCATCACCATCATCATACTCATCATCATGGGAGAGCGTGAGAGAGGGAGAGCGGGAGAGAGGGAGAGCGGAAGAGGGGGTGCTGAGGAGGATGCCTTCCCCACTCCGTCGTTTGGGGGTGCTGGGGGAGGTTTGCGAGGCTTTCCAATATAATCTTCTTGTGGCGCTTATCAATACAATAGAATCCCATCGTGGTCCTTTCCAAGGTATGCCTTTTGTGAGGCTTTCCAATGGAATCTCTTTGTGGTGCTTTCCAAAGGATTCCTGTTGTGACGCTTTCCAGTGGAATCCTTTTATGGCGCTTTACAAAAGATTCCTGTTGTGAGGCTTTCCAATCGAGTCCCTTTGTGGTGCTTTCCAAAGGATTCCGGCTGTGAGGCTTTCCAATCGAATCCCTTTGTGGTGCTTTCCAAAGGATTATTGTTGTGACGCTTTCCAGTAGAACCTCTTTGTGGCGCTTTCCAAAGGATTCCTGTTGTGAGGCTTTCCAATCGAATCCCTTTGTGGTGCTTTCCAAAGGATTCCTGTTGTGAGGCTTTCCAATCGAGTCCCTTTCTGGTCTATCCAAGAAGATGGTAGCAGAGGGATGTGGACGAACAGTGGGGAGCAGATGAGGGTGAGGACGGAAGAAGAGAAGGGAAATATGAGTAAGACGATGATGAACGTGACTACGATTGAAGATACAATGTATGATCTCAGGGGGGGAACCACGTAGACATACTCATACATATATATATATACACATATTTTTTAATATATATATATATATATATATATATATATATATATATACATATATTGTATATATGTAGATATATACATATGTTCACACAACTGCATATCTATATATATATATATATATATATATATATATGTATTGGAGTAGGAGGGGGGGGCGCAGGCCGGTGCCTGTACCCCCATGGGCGCCCCCCGGGGGTTTTGGAGGGGTCCCAGCGCTCCCGAGACGACCTGGGCCCGCCCCGAAACGGGCCACTACAGGCTGAGGGGGTCCCAAGTGGGCTCAAGACGTGCTCAAGAGGCCCCGAAGACGCCCAAGATGCCCTCAAGACGGCCGACGAGGACCCCAACACGCTCCAGGACGGCCTCAGGAGGCTCCCCAAGAGGGCTCTGGGAGGCAAAATTCATACATCATCTGAGGGTTTTGGAGGATTTTGGAGGATTTTGGCGTTCTCGCTTTTCCCGCTTCCCAATGCTCCCTCACGACCTGGGACGCCCTGCAGATCGCTCCAAGACGGCCCACGAGAGTGAATTGCGGGGGGGGAACCTCTTCCCTATGGGGCCGTTGGATTAAGTTCTTTATCTGACCAGGTGGCCATCCTTAAATCTGTAAGTGTCTTCAACAATTCTGGTCTCTTCAGGCCTGAATCTGGAGGAAGTGTCGAGCAGGGGCGTCGTTGGTGTGTGAATCGCAAGGAAATCTGGAGCGGGAGCCCCTCCCTGTAGGGTTCCCACCTCCGTCTTTGAATCCGAGCGGGTTATCTGATTCCTAGAACTGTCGTCACCTTTGGGCTCCTCAGGCTTGAATTTGGAGGACATCTCGAGTTGGGGCATTGTCTGCGAGTGACCCGCGAGGAAGTCTCCAGCGGGATCCCTCCCTTTGGTGGGCCCACCTCCATGTTCGACAAGAGGGCTGCGAGCTCCAGGGCTGAGGCGGAGGTCGCGGCAGAGCTATGCTTCGCGCTGCCTCCCGCTTGAGCGCGGCGGCGCCCAGCTCGAGGCCCGCGGGGTTGTCCCGACCACTTGCTCCCGCGCCCCAGCGGCCCGCGTGATTGTCCCCACGGCCTGGCCCGCGGGGTTGCCCCAACGGGTTCGTGATCTGGCCATCGGAGAACGCGTGCATGCAGGCTATGCCGGCGAGGGCGCCGAGGAAATCGACATGCGTACCCCGGCCAGAAGGAAATCGGGCGGGATGGAGAGGCAAAAGGAGGAAATGGAAGAGGACGAGGAGGGAAAGGACGAGGAGGAGGAAGAGGAGAAAAACGAGGAGGAGGATGAGGCAGGAGGAAACGGACGAGAAGGAGAAGGAGGCAGGATGATGAAGCAGGAGGAAAGGGAAAAGGCAGGATGGTGTAGGAAGAGGGAGCAGGATGATATTTTGATATGTGTATATACATATGTATAACTTATCGATGTGAACATGTGTATTTGTGAGTATATATATACACATGTCTACACACCTATATATCTATATATATATATATATATATATATATATATATATATCTAGGTGGCCTCGGAAGCGCGCTTCAATTGTATTTTGCGAAGGCTCGAGGCTTCGGCAGCGCGGATTCGTTGACTTCGAGCCCCGAACAGAACTCGTGGGAAACGGCGGGGGTTCAGAGCATCCGAACGCAATCCGTGTGCAGAGAACGACCGTTTTTCTGTTTTGGAAGAGGGGCCTCGGGATCCCGGGCGGGTAGTGGTCTGCAAGGGGTTGTGGCTTCGAGAGCGAAGATGTCGGGTAATGTGCAAGGGAGTCTGGTTTGGACAGCGCGAGCCTAACGTAATTGACGAGGGGGCACTGCTTTGGGAGTGCCTGCCTGGCGCAGCTATGCTGGATCGTGGCCTTTGGAGCACCACTGCGTAGTTAGGCGCGTGGCGTTGTGGTCTCGGGAGCGCGAGCCGGGTGTAATTTGCAAGGGGTTCTAGCTTGGGGAGCGCCTGCATGGAGTAAATTACAAAGGGTTGTAGCCTCGGGAACGCCAGCGCGTGGTCATTTACGAACCGTTGTGTGTTCGGTGACGCAACTTCGTTGTACTTTGCGAAGGGTTGTGGCCTTGTGAACGCGAACCCGGTGTAATTCAAAAGGGATTGTGGCTTCGGGATGGTGACCTTGGCGTAATATAGTAAGAATTGTGACCTGGCGTACTTTATTGAGGATTGACGCGTGAGGAGCGCAATCTTGTTGTAATTTACTAAGGTTTACATTCATTCCCCAAACAATGCTTGCATTCAGAGAATTTGATTTTCCTCCACGGAACCGGGCCTGTCTCTCGGTCTGACAGCAATGTTGTCGCCGTTGCCGCCCCGTCGCCACCTCGCCGCCGCCCGTCGTCTGGGCCTGTTTATCGGTCTGACGGCTATGTTGTCGCCGTCTTCGCCCTGTCGCCGCCTCGTCGCCGCCCGTCGTCTGGGCCTGTCTGTCGGTCTGGCGGCTATGTTGTCGCCGTCGCTGCCCCGTCGTCGCCTCGTCGCCGCCCTAGACTGCACAACTTAGATAGCACCGCATATATTGCACAACAAAGATAGCACCGCATAGATTGCACCACATACATTGCACCACATCGCTTGCACAACAGATAATGAACCGAAAAGACTGCATCACATGGATGGCGCAAGATATATTGCACCATGTAGAGTGCACAAACTATCGCACCACGCAGATGGCACCACATACATTACACCACATAGAGTGCACTACAGAAATGTAATCCCATTTGTTGCACCACTTAGACTGCCTCATATAGCGCTCACAGCATATATTAAACCGCATCGTTTGCACCACATGGATTGTACAGCATATACTGCACCACGTAGAGTGCACATCATGTCTTGCACCACATAAGTTGCACCAGACATATTACACCATATCTGTTGTACAACACAAATTGCACCACGCATTTTGCACCCCTTATACTGCGCCACATAACTTGCACAACATACCTTAAATTGCAAATGCTGCACCACATGCACTGCACAACATAGATAGCACCATTGCACCACATAGGTAGCACACCATAGATTGGTCCACATATCTTGCACAACACATATATCGCTAGAAGCACACTGTTTCGGATCCACGCAGGCTAACATGACTATAATCTGGGAGCAGGAGCTGCTGGAGGGAACTGGAATACCTCTGCCTCGCAGCCTGTTGGCGCCCAAGGCAGCTGGCGGACATGTGTGTATATATGTGTATGTGTATATACAGTTACATTCACGTATTGGTGGGTGGGGGAAGTGCCTGCATCTTCTGGGCCTCCTGGCAGGCTTGTTGGAGTTCTCGTTGGGCTTCCTGGGCGCCACTAGGATTCGGTTGGGCGCTTCTTGGAGTCTTCTTGCAGGTTATTGGATACTCTTGAGGCAAACGTTGGCTATCTTGGTGGCCTCGGTGGTTTTCTTCGACCGTCTTGGCAGCCCTACTAGGCATTCTGGAGGCGTTGGGTGGCGCCGGTTTGCCGTAGGAGCCTGGGCAGACGGGTGTGGTGCTCGCAGGTAGGCGCAAGCAAGAAGAGTGGGCCGTTTGCAAACCAGAGAAGCTCTGCCAGACAGCCTCGGCATCATGCACTTACGCTACGTACTAGGGGGCACGGTGGCTGGCAGTGAACGCAGTAGTCATGGATCAAGGTCGAGCTGGAAGGTGGACGGGTATCTAGAGTTCGAGCTGATCCCACAGCTACAGTTTGAGCTGGGACCGAAACGAACACTGAGGCTACAACATATGTGGAATACCACCTCATCCCAAACTTCTCATCGGCTACAGGCCCGTCCGTGACGTACAGGCCGATGATGGTGTGCATACAAACAGGACGATACAGAAGCTCCAAGCCTTTCATCCCTGGAAGACAATCCACCCCTTGTGCGGCAACCCGCTTGGCTTTAGTAACCAAGCTAGGTTTAGTTCGCATTGATAGATGTTGTGCCAGACGTGCACGTGCAGTTGTAGTGAATGGCAGCGCGAAGTATGAAGCGCCACCCGCACGGATGCGATATGGTGGTGCCGGGACATGCTTTGCAGCTGTAATGGTTCTGGGGTAGCTGCTTCGCCGGGACATGCTTCTTCGCAGCTGCTTGGCACTGGCAGCGTGCGACGCACTGTTCGCCGAGAAATAGCTGGAAGCTCACTGTCAGTGTTTGGCAGCAGTCGGGCAAGTTGCGTGCGCCGTCGGGCCAGGTGAGGGGATGCTTTGATTGACCAGGATTGCCTGTGATTTTCTGTTAACAGCTGTTCTACAACGGCACTCGCCCAGCACGGCCAGGGGGTCATTTCGTCGCTGCCTGCCCTTCTCCGGCCGCCCAACTGTGGGCCGGCTGCGGAGCAGCTCCGACGTGCCCAGAGACGTGCGAGGCAGTGGGCAGGCTGGGAGGGCCACCCCGGAGACCCCCGCTGCACCCGCCGATCCCCCTTCCCCCCCCCTCTCTCCCGCTCTCCTCTCCCTCCCAGGGGGGACGAGGCAAGAGCAGGGTGGAGGGGGAGGGGAAGGGGAGGAGGAAGCGGTTGGAGTGCTGCGTGGTGCGGCGAGGGTTTCGTGGACCGTCGAGGCGATGATGAATGCGACGGCAGTGGTGAGGACGGCTCCGGTATTGGCCACGGTGGCAGCGCCACGCGGAGCTTCGTCCTCGCGGGTGCGAGCAAGCAGTTTTCAAACTGTAACGAATGTCCCATGAGTCTTGTACAATGGGGGAGTGTTGGTGCAGCCAGAGACATGTTCAATCTCATAGTGTTTCGATGCCGTTGTACGTTTTGTGACGTTCCGTGAAAGCCTGCGCCAGGTGAACTTAGGGAACTCTTTCTCTCGTCCTGCCACCATCCTTGCCGTGGCGCAGAATTCACCTGGCGCGCTGAAGAGAGGCAGAGCGACAGTGACGATGTTGGCCTTGCGACGGAACGCCAGCCGACAGGGGAAGGAGGCATTAGAGGCGATGGGGGGGGGAAAGGAGGGAGCGATTGCGCTCCCTGTAGCGGTTGAGCTGAGTGCCGGACCAGGAGGGCGAGGAGGGCGAGGAGGACCAGGAGGGCAAGGAGGGCGAGGAGGGCGAGGACGAGGAGGGCAAGGAGGAGGAGGAAGGCAAGGAGCCCTACGCAGATTTCAATTTGGCACCGTCGCCTCCCGGTGCTGCCAAACGAACATTCAATCGGCGTCACCCCAACATACTGATACTGTGTGTGCGTTGCCCCCCCTGGGGCGAGGCGCGCACCGAGGAAACTTCTAGCACATGCGTCGTGGCGGGCGCTCTCTGGCCACACCGCTCGGGAGACGATCTACTACAAGATGGGCAGACTGTGTGCTCGGGTCGGACGCGTGCCTCCAATGAGGGCACGCAGTATTGGTATGTCTCTGTGCGTCCCCTCCGAACTGGAGCCCTCACCCCTCCCCGGGCGCTGCCAAGTGCACACCCGTCACCACCCCTCCGCGCCTCTCGGAGTCCTGCGCAGAGGCGGAGTGCGGAGTCCAGCACTGCTCTCTCCCCCCTCCCTGGGCGGTCCAGCAGAGTTAAGCGTCCTGCACAGCTCGGGAGGGGTTCAACGCACAGCCACAGTGAATCGTCGATTCCCAGGAAAACATGGGAAGATATGGGAAGCGGGGGTGACGACGAAAACCCGGCAAGTATGGGGAAACACGGGGGGTCATGGGATTTGTGTTATCTATTTGTGTGTCCTTGGGCCCTTTTAACAGTTTCAGGGGGCTCTCGTGCCCCAAGATGTTGCCACATGTTGCGGACTTGGTGCGGAGCTTGCGCGATGCCTCTGCCACTGAGGGCCCGGACGGCCTGAGAGGAGCCGGCTCAGGAGTGGCCACCTATTTTCCAGCCCTCCTGTGTGGAATTGGGTTCTCGTTTTGAAGCCGCAGCGCCCAGGGCCCCACCTCCGTCCCTCGCTGTCCATCTCGGCACACCCCTCCCTCTCCTCGTGAACCCACAGGGGGTTCCACCGACGGTCCCAGTGGGTGCGTCCACGTGTGGTCCCCCACCATCTCGGCACACTTCAGCCCATCCCGCCACCGTGTCTTGGCTGTGGGCCAGAGGCCTCTTGGATGCCTGTGGAGATCTCTTGAGAGGCATCCCAGAAGCCTCTTGGAGGCGGTTGTGGGGTGTCGTCGGGAGCCTCTTTGAGGCATTTAGGGGGGCCTCTTGGGGGCGTCCTGGAGCTTCTGGTTGGCTTCTGATGTTGGCCTCCTCGGGACCCCGCGCACGCTTCGTGGCCTGGCAGGGTCTCCACCGAATGCCCCAGTGGTTGGGTCCACGTGGTGTCCCCCCGCCCATTTCGGCGCTTTCCTCGCGCGCCTCGTGGCCCCACGCGCAGCTCGTCCACATGCGGTTCCCTCGTCCATTCTGGCACACCCCTCACGCGGGCACGCCCATATGTAGGAGCGTGCCCCACAGGGAGCTCCGCCTGCTGCCAGTGGGAGGATCAACGTCGCCGCACAGAGAGCTCCACCTGAGCCCACGTCTCGTGGGCTCACAGGGAGCTCCACCTCAGGCCCCAGTGGCAGGGTCCGCACGGCACCACCTCCCAATTCGGCACACCCATCACACGCTTCGTGGCTCCCATCCGCACTGCCCTGTGGCCCATCCCTCTCGCGGCGTGTTGCCTATGAGGAGTGGGCCATATCCTGCATTGCTCGCAGCTGCACAGGGTTGGGTCCTTCGCCAGGCTGATTTTCTGGGGCATTGGAGCTTCTGAAAACATGGAGTCTCTTGGAGGAAAAGAACCGTACACCACGTCGATCCTGGTCAGGCCCTTCCTGATTTGGCCCCCCTGCGTAAGACCAGCGTTGCTGAGCTGCCCTGCTGCTGGGACAGCCTGGGCCGCGTTTCAGGATACGGCGAGGCTGGATGAGGAGTAGGATGAGGAGATTCTAATCGGACCTCTGAAGAACCTACGCACGCCCCTCGAGCTAAGATCTGTAGGCGCTCGTAGCATCGAGATCCAGCCTCTGGTCAACGGCAAGTGGAAAGAGAAGCCGCTGGCAAGCTACAGTCGAACCGATGGCACACTCAAAGCAAACTTGTGACAAGCTGCAGGCAAATTGATGACATGGTGCAGACAAGAAACCACAGGTAAGCCAGCTACACGCTGGATCTAAGGTAAAGGCAAGCCGAAGACACTCCAAAGGAAGCTGCATAGAAGCAAGAGGAAGTCAAACTCCAAACGGTTTCGCGATACGGACAGTCCTCAAGAAGCTCGAGCACTGATGAAATCCAAGATCGCAGCTCTACGCACGGAGGCTCAGGGATACATTGTGGCCGCGCGCGGCGTCGGACGGAGCCGGTTCGGACCCCTCAGTTACACTCAGTTCCCCTCAGCTACACTCAGTTACACTCAGTTTCCCTCAGTTACACTCAGTTTCCCTCAGTTACACTCAGTTTCCCTCAGTTACATTCAGTTTCCCTCAGTTACACTCAGTTTCCCTCAGTTACACTCAGTTTCCTTCAGTTACATTCATATTCCTTCAGTTGCGTTCAGTTTCCTCTCGGTTGCATTTAGCTTTCCTGGCACTGCGTTTGCGGCTTGGTATCCTACAACTGCAGTTTTTTTTTCTGACGCAAGGAGCTGAGACGAAACTGAGGGAAAACTGAGGGGGACAGCGGCGCCCCTTTGTCAACACCTCCCTTCGCCCCCTCTTTTCAGTTTCCTTCAGTTGCACTCAGTTTCTTCTCGGTTGCATTTAGCTTTCCTGGCAGTGCGTTTGCGGCTTGGTATCCTACAACTGCAACCTCTTTCTGACGCAAGAAACAGGGACACGGAGGGAAAACTGAGGGGGACAGCGGCGCCCCTTTGTCTACTCCTCCCTTCGCCCCCTCTTTTCCCATTTTCTTCCGCCATCCTTCCTCGCTGCTCTGCCTCCCTCATGTTCCTTCCTCCCCCTCCCTTATCCTTGTCCTGTTCCTGCTGTTGTTGCTCCTCCTCCTCCCCTCGTGCTTCGGGGCGTCAGGCTTTCCGGGGTCGCGACCTCATGATGATGATGATGATGATGATGATGATGATGATGATGACGATGCGTATGGCGATGAGGACAGGAGGATGATTGTGACGGACGGCGGGGGCGAACAACATGATGTGTTGAGGACAACGAGGAGGAGGAAGAGGAGGAGGAGGAGGAGGAGGAGGAGGAGGATGGTGGTGGTGGTGACGGTGAGGGAGGGGGATGATGATGATGATGACGATGATGATGATGATGAGGAGGAGGAGGAGGAGGAGGTGGAGGAGGAGGAGGAGGAGGAGGAGGAGGAGGAGGCGTGTGGCGCCGCGGGTTCTGGCTCACCACGCTGCGGCGCCGAATGCTAAGCACGATCCGGTCCCACAGCGCACAGCGTCATTTCCTCGAGCTCCTGCCAGCCTCCCGCCCCACGGAGCGGAACGACACGCTATCAGCTCGCCAAGACGTAGCGTGCCGCCAGGGGCGCCGCTGCGACACGCCCAGCAAAAATCCATGGCCGTAGGCTTCCTGGCGGTTCGGGGCCTTGGCTGGGACTGCCAGCGCGTCCCTGTCGCCATGAGGCCAGGTTTTCCAGAGAGATTCGGCAGGCTGCAAGCACCACATGGGGCGTTTCAGAAAGGGCCTTGCCTTCAAGGGTCGAAGGAGTTGTCATCTCTTCCTCGGCGGAAGGCAGCGGAAGGGCGGCGGAAGCTCGTCGGAAGTAGAAAATGTCCCCCAAGAGATGAAAACAATTTTGGGTTCAAGGTCTCCGAAACCGCCCACATGAGAGGTCCGAGGGGCCGACAGGAACGGGAGGGGCCCAGACTTCCAGGTGAGGCATCATCGGGGGCGCCAGAGGGACTACAGGGCGGCAGTCGTCCGGGATTGCGTTTCCCATAGCTTGAAGTTATGGGAGACGCTATTGTGGCTCATCGAGTGCGGTTTTTGAAGGAAAATTGCGTTTCCCATCGCTCGCGAGGTGTAGGGCCTCGTCCAGGGAGGTTCTTTGCTGGCGTTTTCGTGGGCTCCCTGGGGTTTTGCCAGCCTCCGGATGCTCAGCCGCAGCCGCGCCTCGCCAGGAGCGGCCCCCCAGGTGTGCCCAGATCGTCCCGTGAGAGGCCGCCGGAGACGGGGTGTGGCGTCCTGAAAACACCAGGCGCCCGACAGGGGGTCAGGACTGTGACTTCTTCTTCTTCTTCTTCCTCTTCCTCTTCTTATTCTTCGTCATCTTCTTCTTATGTTTCGTCTTCTTCCTCTTCCTCTTCTTATTCTTAGTAGTAGTTTTCCGATATTTACATTGTTATTATTTTCGTATTCGTATTTTTCGCCCTCTTCGTCATAACACTGATGGTTACCATTGTTTCTTGTTATGTTGTATTTGGTATTGTTTTCTTGTTCTCATGATTGCTCTTCGCATTCGCATGTGTACTCGCATTCGTATTCGCATTCCTATTCGTATCATATGTATTTTTCTATAAGTACTATCAGTAGTTGTGATGTCTATGATCATGCGACCATGAGTATTATCATTCTTTTCGTATAATTCATATGATTATTATCACTCTTATCCTTATCATTGACATTACTATTATTATAATTCTTATCATTATTCTTATTATTATTGTTATTATTATTATTATTAGTATTATTATTATTATTATTGTTATTATTATTATTATCATGTTTGTTCTTCTTCTGCTTCTTTGTTCAACACTCTCCAAGGCCCCCGCTCGTCCGCGCCCCATGCTTTTGGCCCCAGTGCGCACCACCCCCTCTTCCTGGCCCCCCTTGGTCCGAGCAGATGGGTTGGAGGATCGCGCTGCATCGTCGATGCATCGGCGATGCGGCCCAATGTGGAGCTCGATTTTCACCGCGCTGGCGTCGTCGATGCATCGCCGATGTCGCCGATGCATCGGCGATGTATCGCCGATGTATCGCCGATGTGTCGGCGAGGTTGTCTTGAAAAATGAAACCA
>CAUYUJ010014439.1:268854-286354 GCA_963575745.1 Prorocentrum cordatum | reverse complement strand
TACTGGTTGGTTTGGAAAGTGTTTGCTTTGGTTGTAAAGAGCCGTTCTGGCTTTCAAGAGCGAGCGCCCCTGTTTGAAAGGAGGCCGCACTCCATCTTCGAATATGTTGTGAGCTTTTTGCGTCGAGCGTGCGCGGCGCAGCGGCGAGAGCTCGATTTGGAAAACGCCGCGTTCATTCCTTGAAGCCCTTGAAGCTGTTGCAGATTTTACGCCGAATGCGTGCGGCGCTAAGGCCACTTTGGAAAAAGGGCCGCATTCAGATGGGTGCGAGCCTGGACGTCGAAGGTGTGCGGCACTGTGAAAACGACCCGCCTTGTACCCTTGAAGCAGGTGCAAGCTTTCAGACGGATGTTCGCGGTGCTGAGGCGAGAGCCCCGCTTTGAAAAGGCGCCGCCATCCATCCTCGAGGCTGTTGCGGCTGTTTTCGTATGCAGAGGTGCGTGGCACTCAGACGAGAGCCCCATCTGAAGATACCTTGAAGATGATGGAGATGGTGTAAATTTTCACGACGAAAAAAACTTTAAGATGTAAACCTTGAAGACTGAAGATCCCTTCAGCCCTGAAGATGAAGTAAACTTTCAAGACAAACATTCGCGGCGTTCGGGGGAAGCCCCATTTTTTGAGAACGGCCCGCCCTCTCGTCCTTGAAGCTGCTGCGCGCTGTAAGACGACCGGGCGCGACGCTCATGCGACATAAGGAGGAGGAGGAGGAGGAGGAGGAGGAGGAGGAGGAGGAGGAGGAAAAAACGGAGGAGAAGGAGAGAGAAACGGAGGATGAGGAGGAGGAGGAGGAGGAGGAGGAGGAGGAGGAGGAGGCGGATGAGGAGGAGGAGGAGGAGGAGGAGGAGGCGGAGGAGGTGAAGGAGGCGGAGGAGGCGGAGGAGGAGGAGGAGGGGAAGAATGGCCGTTTTGAGAGCGGCCCGCCCTCCATCCCCGAAGCTGTTGGGCGCGGCGCTCGTGCGGCGTGTGGGAGGCGGCGTCTCGAGAGCACAAAGGGTGAGGATTCTCGGGCGAACGGCCAGAGGCCCGCTTTCGCAACACGCCTGGGGGCGCGACAGGGAACACTTCCAGAGAAAGGAAGAGGATGGAGGAGGAGGAGGAGGAGGAGGAGGAGGAGGAGGGAAAAACGAAGGAGGAGGAGGCGGAGGAGGCGGAGGAGGAGGATGAGGAAAAGAAGGAGGTGATGCCATGCGGCGCGCTGCGGATTTAAAAACGAGGACCCAACAGGAGCGTTGGGCGACACTTGGCTTCTCGGGCCGGCTGGTTTACCCCGGAAGGCCCGAGAGGCCCACAGGATAGCCTCAGGATGGTCCGTAGCCATTCTGGCTCAATCTGTGGTGGCCCGCGTGGCTCGACTGGCTGCTGCTCCACACTCTCACCTGCCAGACAGACGCCTCGGGTTCGCCACAGGCCCCCGCAGATCCCGGCCGACGCAATGGCGGTGGCTTGGAAGGCACCACGGGCCTTCTGCCTGATGATGTTGATGATGTTGGCACCCTGGACCCACGCCATCGTCGTCACACACGACGCCTCGAAGGTTCAAGTCATCACCAACACGACTTCCGCATACACTGGGCCTTACACTGGGCGGTGCCTGGGCGAGCATACTTCGTGGCCCGTGGGAGGCAAAGGTCAAACGTTTTCTTCAGCGCTCAGGGAAGAAGCAGAATCATGGTGTAACTCCCGCAGCGATTGCCACGGCTTCATGCACTACGATGTCAGTGTCAGTTACGCTGTGAACCCAAGCTACTGTTGTCACTCAGCCGCGTGCAATGACTGGTGTGGGAGGCCGCAATTCTGCATGACAGCAACGGAAGCCAGCCAGGTTACGCCAAATGGTGGCTGGGTGTCTTACTTGAAACCAGGCTTGACGGAGGCTCCGACTCCGTACCCGTCGCCGTCTCCAACTCCGTCCCCCACGCCGTCCCCCACGCTGTCCCCCACGCCGTCCCCCACGCCTTCCTCCACGAGCGGCACGGCGACTGCCGTTGGTGATCCGCACCTTCAAAATATCTACGGCGAGCGGTATGATTTGATGAAAGTCGGCCAGCATGTGTTGATACAGGTCCCTCGCGGGCAGGGCCCTGAGCACGCGCTGCTTCGCGTGGTGGCCGAGGCGCGTCGGTTGGGCGGGCACTGTGCGGATGTTTACTTCCAAAAGATAAACATCACAGGGTCTTGGGCGCTTGCAAGCAGGAGAGGAGGGTACCAGTACGTGTCGGGCACTGTCGCTGACGAAATTCCAGAATGGCTTACTCTCGGCAAGGTAATGGTGAAAGTCGTGCATGGACGCACGCAAAGTGGCACAGACTACTTGAACATTTACGCCAAACATCTGGGGCGAGCAGGGCGTCCTGTGGGAGGCCTGCTCGGGGAGGACGACCACAGCGACGAAGCCACGCCTCCGGCGGAATGTGAGGATCTTATTGGTCTTCATTCCGAGGCCCCTGGCGTGTCTATCCAGAGTTCGTCCGCAACATCGATAGGGGTCGCAACGCTCGCTTGATCATGGCCCGTGAAAATGGTACGACGGTGGCGTCAGAGGTTCAGTGTCCACGTCCTCCCCGTGCTAATTGGCGGAGCGATGTTGAGCGCAGCAAGCGTTCTAGCTGTCTGGCCTCTCGGCGATCGCCAGCTTGCTACACAAGTGCAGCAAGCCGACGAGACTCGAACATGCTGCTGCTGGACAAACTCCTCAGCCATTTTTGTTGTCACCCTCATCTATCTTCTGCGTGCCTATTGCCCTGCTAGTTTGTCCCTCTCTCTCTCTCTTCCTCTTTTTCTTCTGACGCCTCGCAAACTTAAGCAAGAGGCGATCCATGGATCTGGCGCTCTCGCAGCTACCACTGCTGAGAAAGGCAGCGGCTGCGTAGGTTCATGCAACTTATAATCTGACTCAGGCTAATGTCAGGCCGATGTGCTAGATATTCTTCAGATTATCGAATGCGTTTCAGAATTTTCTCGCCCTTTTGGAGACTGACGCTTTCTCTTTCTGACCGTTTCCTGACTTTGGCCAGATGCGATGGTGTCACAAAAAAAGATCGCTCCAGGATGGCCCTACGGGAACATCTTTGGGCATGTTGGAAGCTTGGTCTCCGAAGCATGCTCCCACGGATTCGGGGCATGTCACGACGCAAGTCCAAGAAGCGACTGTGTACATCGTTTTCCCACCGCCGGAGCAATCACTAGCATCAGCATTGCCACTACGTATTCATTTCGGCGTCTTCTTGCTCAGCAGTGCTGTTACTACAACGATTCTGAGTATGTTGGGCAATTAGTGCGCCGAAATACCATATCATCGACAGGTCAATGTCGGTGGGCTCGTCACCCTGAGCCGTCTTAACCCCTTCGTCGTGCACCCCTCACCACATTTTCAACCGCTATCGGCAGCAATTGCAAGACAGGGTTCAACCTCTGATCTTGATATGGGCAGGTCTAGCCGTGGCCTTGTCTCTGAGTCATCTAGTTTACAGATCAACAATCCTTACCGCATCGCTTATCCCCACCAGCCCATCCAGGAACGATGCCTAGGGGAGCTGCCCTTATTGAGGGAGCGTGGTATCATTTGGATACCTATTCCTCGGGGAGAACCAGAAGTCTCTTGGATGCCCCTCGGAGTCGCTTGGGATGCTCCTGTGGAGCTCTTGCTGGCCTCTTGGGGCGTTTGGGAGGCCTCGTAGGGGCCTCGTAGGGGCCTCTTGGTGGCTTCTTGGGGGCCTCGTAGGGGCCTCTTGGGGCCTTCTTGGGGCCCTCTTGGAAGCCTGGGAGGCCTTCTTGGGACCATCTTGGAGGACATCGGTCAAAGAAGACCAGGGCCTTAATCAGCATTGCCCCTCGGAAGCCTCTAGAGTCGTCTCTTGGGGCTCTCTCGGTGCGCTCTTGGGGTGCTCTTGGGCGCTCGTGTGGCCGCCTTGGAGCCCTCTTGGGCCGCTCTTGGTTCTCTCTTGGCCCTTATGGTATTCATCTTGAGGCTTCGGGAGACCATCGGAAGCGAACGGGCGAGAAGTCAACATCACTTATGTTCCGTAGCTTTTGTTTGAGCCTTGGCCTCTTGGGGGCGTCTTCGGGAGCCCTCAAGGCCACTTGGACCCGTCTTGGAGCACTCTTAGGATCTCTTGCAGTATGTTGGACGCCATCTTGAACGATCGCTGTTTTGAGCCGTATTGAAGGCCATCTTTGGGCTATCTTGGGTCCTCTTGGGGCCATGTTGGGCTGTCTTGGGCCCTCCGACTGCTCGTTGCCCCCCCGTCCAGACACATGTGAAGGGGCAGGGGGAGCGGTGCAGACATCTTTCAGGCGCAGACTGTTTGGCTCACTCCCACCCGCCCTCTCAACACATACGTAGTGCCCGAGTCTCAGCATATTCAGCGGTCGTCTCTGGATGGACGGTCATTGGAAACCAATGCAGACCCCAGGTGCACGTGATCGCGGGGTGCCCGCGCATGATCCACAT
Organism: Prorocentrum cordatum; assembly: GCA_963575745.1. Lineage (NCBI taxonomy): Eukaryota > Dinophyceae > Prorocentrales > Prorocentraceae > Prorocentrum > Prorocentrum cordatum. The sequence continues at coordinate 281,901 of CAUYUJ010014439.1, read as the reverse complement.
TTTAGCCGCGAAGTGCAGTTTGCATTTTTTTGACAGGGACGGTGGCCTTGCGCACAGCAGGCCACATGCAGGCACCCCCGCCGTCCCTGTCAAAAAAGAGTGCGCAGTGCTCGCGGGGCCCCCGAGCATGACCCAAGACTTTGCCACAACGTGCAATTTGCAATGTTTTGTGAAGGGCATGGTGGGGGGGATGCTGGCATGGTACAAAACAGCCATTCTGGCTCAATCTGTGGTGGCCCGCGTGGCTCGACTGGCTGCTGCTCCACACTCTCACCTGCCAGACAGACGCCTCGGGTTCGCCACAGGCCCCCGCAGATCCCGGCCGACGCAATGGCGGTGGCTTGGAAGGCACCACGGGCCTTCTGCCTGATGATGTTGATGATGTTGGCACCCTGGACCCACGCCATCGTCGTCACACACGACGCCTCGAAGGTTCAAGTCATCACCAACACGACTTCCGCATACACTGGGCCTTACACTGGGCGGTGCCTGGGCGAGCATACTTCGTGGCCCGTGGGAGGCAAAGGTCAAACGTTTTCTTCAGCGCTCAGGGAAGAAGCAGAATCATGGTGTAACTCCCGCAGCGATTGCCACGGCTTCATGCACTACGATGTCAGTGTCAGTTACGCTGTGAACCCAAGCTACTGTTGTCACTCAGCCGCGTGCAATGACTGGTGTGGGAGGCCGCAATTCTGCATGACAGCAACGGAAGCCAGCCAGGTTACGCCAAATGGTGGCTGGGTGTCTTACTTGAAACCAGGCTTGACGGAGGCTCCGACTCCGTACCCGTCGCCGTCTCCAACTCCGTCCCCCACGCCGTCCCCCACGCCGTCCCCCACGCCGTCCCCCACGCCTTCCTCCACGAGCGGCACGGCGACTGCCGTTGGTGATCCGCACCTTCAAAATATCTACGGCGAGCGGTATGATTTGATGAAAGTCGGCCAGCATGTGTTGATACAGGTCCCTCGCGGGCAGGGCCCTGAGCACGCGCTGCTTCGCGTGGTGGCCGAGGCGCGTCGGTTGGGCGGGCACTGTGCGGATGTTTACTTCCAAAAGATAAACATCACAGGGTCTTGGGCGCTTGCAAGCAGGAGAGGAGGGTACCAGTACGTGTCGGGCACTGTCGCTGACGAAATTCCAGAATGGCTTACTCTCGGCAAGGTAATGGTGAAAGTCGTGCATGGACGCACGCAAAGTGGCACAGACTACTTGAACATTTACGCCAAACATCTGGGGCGAGCAGGGCGTCCTGTGGGAGGCCTGCTCGGGGAGGACGACCACAGCGACGAAGCCACGCCTCCGGCGGAATGTGAGGATCTTATTGGTCTTCATTCCGAGGCCCCTGGCGTGTCTATCCAGAGTTCGTCCGCAACATCGATAGGGGTCGCAACGCTCGCTTGATCATGGCCCGTGAAAATGGTACGACGGTGGCGTCAGAGGTTCAGTGTCCACGTCCTCCCCGTGCTAATTGGCGGAGCGATGTTGAGCGCAGCAAGCGTTCTAGCTGTCTGGCCTCTCGGCGATCGCCAGCTTGCTACACAAGTGCAGCAAGCCGACGAGACTCGAACATGCTGCTGCTGGACAAACTCCTCAGCCATTTTTGTTGTCACCCTCATCTATCTTCTGCGTGCCTATTGCCCTGCTAGTTTGTCCCTCTCTCTCTCTCTTCCTCTTTTTCTTCTGACGCCTCGCAAACTTAAGCAAGAGGCGATCCATGGATCTGGCGCTCTCGCAGCTACCACTGCTGAGAAAGGCAGCGGCTGCGTAGGTTCATGCAACTTATAATCTGACTCAGGCTAATGTCAGGCCGATGTGCTAGATATTCTTCAGATTATCGAATGCGTTTCAGAATTTTCTCGCCCTTTTGGAGACTGACGCTTTCTCTTTCTGACCGTTTCCTGACTTTGGCCAGATGCGATGGTGTCACAAAAAAAGATCGCTCCAGGATGGCCCTACGGGAACATCTTTGGGCATGTTGGAAGCTTGGTCTCCGAAGCATGCTCCCACGGATTCGGGGCATGTCACGACGCAAGTCCAAGAAGCGACTGTGTACATCGTTTTCCCACCGCCGGAGCAATCACTAGCATCAGCATTGCCACTACGTATTCATTTCGGCGTCTTCTTGCTCAGCAGTGCTGTTACTACAACGATTCTGAGTATGTTGGGCAATTAGTGCGCCGAAATACCATATCATCGACAGGTCAATGTCGGTGGGCTCGTCACCCTGAGCCGTCTTAACCCCTTCGTCGTGCACCCCTCACCACATTTTCAACCGCTATCGGCAGCAATTGCAAGACAGGGTTCAACCTCTGATCTTGATATGGGCAGGTCTAGCCGTGGCCTTGTCTCTGAGTCATCTAGTTTACAGATCAACAATCCTTACCGCATCGCTTATCCCCACCAGCCCATCCAGGAACGATGCCTAGGGGAGCTGCCCTTATTGAGGGAGCGTGGTATCATTTGGATACCTATTCCTCGGGGAGAACCAGAAGTCTCTTGGATGCCCCTCGGAGTCGCTTGGGATGCTCCTGTGGAGCTCTTGCTGGCCTCTTGGGGCGTTTGGGAGGCCTCGTAGGGGCCTCGTAGGGGCCTCTTGGTGGCTTCTTGGGGGCCTCGTAGGGGCCTCTTGGGGCCTTCTTGGGGCCCTCTTGGAAGCCTGGGAGGCCTTCTTGGGACCATCTTGGAGGACATCGGTCAAAGAAGACCAGGGCCTTAATCAGCATTGCCCCTCGGAAGCCTCTAGAGTCGTCTCTTGGGGCTCTCTCGGTGCGCTCTTGGGGTGCTCTTGGGCGCTCGTGTGGCCGCCTTGGAGCCCTCTTGGGCCGCTCTTGGTTCTCTCTTGGCCCTTATGGTATTCATCTTGAGGCTTCGGGAGACCATCGGACGCGAACGGGCGAGAAGTCAACATCACTTATGTTCCGTAGCTTTTGTTTGAGCCTTGGCCTCTTGGGGGCGTCTTCGGGAGCCCTCAAGGCCACTTGGACCCGTCTTGGAGCACTCTTAGGATCTCTGGCAGTATGTTGGACGCCATCTTGAACGATCGCTGTTTTGAGCCGTATTGAAGGCCATCTTTGGGCTATCTTGGGTCCTTTTGGGGCCATGTTGGGCTGTCTTGGGCCCTCCGACTGCTCGTTGCCCCCCCGTCCAGACCCATGTGAAGGGGCAGGGGGAGCGGTGCAGACATCTCTCAGGCGCAGACTGTTTGGCTCACTCCCACCCGCCCTCTCAACACATACGTAGTGCCCGAGTCTCAGCATATTCAGCGGTCGTCTCTGGATGGACGGTCATTGGAAACCAATGCAGACCCCAGGTGCACGTGATCGCGGGGTGCCCGCGCATGATCCACATTTTAGCCGCGAAGTGCAGTTTGCATTTTTTTGACAGGGACGGTGGCCTTGCGCACAGCAGGCCACATGCAGGCACCCCCGCCGTCCCTGTCAAAAAAGAGTGCGCAGTGCTCGCGGGGCTCCCGAGCATGACCCAAGACTTTGCCACAACGTGCAATTTGCAATGTTTTGTGAAGGGCATGGTGGGGGGGATGCTGGCATGGTACAAAACAGGTAATATGCTGGCACCCTGGCCGTGCCTGCCCAAAACCAAAGCAAATTGGTGGCGGGGCGCCCGCGCATACTTCAGATTTGCAGGCAACGTGTATTTAGTTTTTTTTCTGTGACAGGGATTGTGAGGGGGGATGGGCTCATGGGTCCTGGTTGGTTGCCGGTCTTGTGGGTGAGGGGGTGTTTACCAATAGGGAGCAGTGTCCAAGCTACCCAAAAGTTACAGGCCGACTCGCTCACTTCCATCCGTCCTCCCAACGCCTAAGTAGCACCTGAGTTTCAGCATGGACAGGGGCCGCCATCGACAGCCATCGAGAACTAATGCAGACGTTAGCCAGGTGCGCCAAGCCCGCGAGGTGCGTCGCACATGCCAGCTGCGCCGCGCGCACCAGGTGCGCCACATTGGGCAATATGTCGACTCTCCCACCGTCCCTGTCAAAAATCATTGCGAAGTGACGGCGGGTTTGCGAGCGTTGTGTATTGTGTGTGGGTGTGCACCCACGATCACTTTGCGTTTGCTTTTCGACAGTTTGCCACAACCTGCCGCCCCTTTCCCCGCTGTCCCTGGCAACATGAATTTAGAATTTTTGTTGAAATGGATATCGGGCCTGCACACAGCAGGCAATGTGCTAGCTCCCCCGCCGTCCTCGTCGAAAACCAATGCAATGTGAGCGCGGGGCGTCCACGCATAATTCAGATTTTGGTGCAAAGTGCGCTGTGTATGGTTTTTGCTAGGGATGGTGGGGTGTTTTGGTATCGCGCACAGCAGGGAATATATCGGCACCCCGCCGTCCCTGTCAAAAACCAATGCAAAGTGATCGAGGAGCGTCCGCGCATGATCCAGATTCTAGCGTTGCACTCTGTATTGTTTTTTACAAGGGATGGTGGGGCGGGTGTTGTCATGGTCCTGGCTTTGTCGCCGGTCCGGTGGGGGAGGGTGTATATTGATAAGGAGCAGTGACGTGCCCCTTCCCGGAGGGGAAGGAGGGGGGTCGGGAGAGGAAACGCCCTGAACCACCTGTGCCCTCAGGGGCTGGTTGGATTCCCTGCACAGCGAATGCTGGATGGCCCCCCGCTCCCGCTTCTCAGGAGCCCTCCGCGTTGAGTGAGTCTCGGGCCCGTACCCAGCTCAGGAGGGAAAGAAGCACACAGACGCAATGAGTCGTCGACTCCCCAGGAGATATGGGAAACTGTGGAGAGTGGGGGGGAAGACAGAAGCCCAGAAAATGTGGGAACATAGGGGCAGTCTTTTTACTTGTGTGTCTTTCTCTGTGTGTCCTGGGGCCCCCCTTCGCCAGCGGCAGTCGGCGGGCCCGCGGCTCGCGGGACACCTCTGGCGGCTCGCGCCAGAGGTCGCCCCGGTGAGCCCGTGGCTCGACGCGCCCGGCCAGCCCCGAGGATGCCTCACGGGCCACTCTCGGAAACGGGAGCATCTATACATCACCAGTGTTGTGTCGGGCCTGTCCCCCTTTACGGGGGGTTTTTCGACGAAAAATAAGAAATACCCCCAAAATAGTCCAACAATGGTCCAAACATAGTCTGGGGACTATTTTTCTAGTATTTTTTGACCTTTTGGGGGTATTTTTGCCACCAACACCAAGATCGGCGGTGTGCCTCCACCGAGGGAAGAAGATCCCAATCTCGGTGATGGTGGTAATGTTCTGGCTTCCAAGGTGGCCGAAATAGTACCACCAACACCGAAATCCAGGATCATCTTCCCCCTGTGGAGGCAACCCCCTGTTTTGGTGTTGGTGCCCATTTCCAGGCCTCCAACAGTGGCGGGCTGCTGCTCAATCCCAGGACGTTCTTGAGGGTCGGGGACGACGTCGGGGTGGTGTGGTGTGCACTTTTTCTCCGTGCTCCCGGGGAAACGACGAAGCGTGCATGCACCAGGATCCCGTGTACGCCAGGATCCCCGCTGTCCTGTGTGAATTCCAGTGCGGGGCTGGAGAAAGCGTCGGTGTGTTTTGAGTTCGACTCCAAACGCGACACTGTGGGCTCGGTGTGGGCAGCGCTGCCTCGTGAGCCCTCGCCTCAGCACGGGGCCGCCCCCGCCACCACCTCTTTTGGCCCTTCCCGCTCGCATCCGAGTGCTGCGTCCCTCGCCTCCCTCCCCTCATCCCGTCCTCGAGCAATCCCTCGGCGCATCTGCAAGCTCAATCTCCCGCTCCGCCGTCGCCCCTGTACTGATGCTCCTCCGACCTTGCCTCGCTCCTTCGGCTCCTCCCGACGATTCTGCTTCGCTTGGCCCTGGCGCTGCACCACCCCGTCTGGCCCAGTCCTTCCACTTTCACTACTTCTGCTGGCTCTACTCCTGCTCCTGCTTCCGCATCTGCTGCTGCTGCTGCTGCTGCTGCTGCTGCTGCTCTCGATCCCTCCTGCTGTTCCTCGTGATCGTGCCGTTGATCCGCCTCTCCCTCCATCTTCCGCACATTTTTTCCTTCAGTTCCTCTCCTCTCGAGGCAGGGGTGAGGCACGCGTGTCTCGGCTCTTCCGGCTCCAGCCGCTGTGGCCGCTCTTGCCCGCGCGTGCCACCAGGGGCCTCCGACGCGCGCGCCCCCGCCAGCGGCGGCGGAGGCGCACCTGCGGCGGCGAGCATGGCGGAGGGCGACGAGTTCTACGTGCGCTACTACGTGGGCCACAAGGGCAAGTTCGGCCATGAGTTCTTGGAGTTCGAGTTTCGGCCCGACGGCCGGCTGCGCTACGCGAACGACTCGAACTACAAGAACGAGAGGATGATCCGGAAAGAGTGCTACGTCACGCAAGCTGTCATGAGGGAGCTTCGGAAGACGATCGAGGACAGCGAGATATTGAAGGAGGATGACAATCACTGGCCTGCACCAGACAGGGTTGGCAGGCAGGAGCTGGAGGTGGTGTGCGGAAAGGAGCACATCTCTTTTACAACATCGAAAATCGGGTCCTTGGCTGACGTGCAGGCATCCAAGGACCCGGAGGGTTTGAGGGTATTCTACTACTTGGTTCAGGATCTTAAGTGTTTTGTGTTCAGCCTGATCGGCCTCCACTTCAGGATCAAGCCTGTGTAAGGTTCAGGCAGCGAGCCTCGCAAGGCCAGTGCGAGGAGGGCCGGCTGGAATCTACAAGAAAGCGTTAAGTTTGTGTCAGCAGGCTTGCGAGCGCTGCGCGGCGATGTCCAGGCGCGCGAACAGCTGGAGGGCAGGACCGGGGGGACGAACGGAGGTGGAGGTACGACGCGGTGTTTGGAACTGGTCCGCACTTTCTTACACCCCAAAACAGTCTCGTGCCATCAGCTCATCGTGCTCCTCTCATCTCAGCGGCAGGTAGCGTCAATGCTGCTATTCGAGAAGTCCCTGCCCTTAGTGGGCCCTGGAAACGACAGGGCCGTTTTTTTACCGGTTCCGTTTTGCCGCTTTTTTGCCGGTTCCGACGCCGTTTTTTTACCGGTTCCGTCGCCGTTTTTTGACCGGTTCCGGCTCCGGTTCCAATCCTGGAGCCGTTTTTTTGCTGTTTCTGGTCGCCGTTTTTTTGCCGTTTCCATTGGTAAGGGACATTTTTTTGGAAGCGGTGAAAAAACGGCCCTGCCGTTTCCGGGGCCCACAAGGTCCCCGCCCACTCTGCGCTCCCGTTCCCGCTCTGGCTCTTCCCCCCCGGCGGTGTGCCTCCACCGAGGGAAGAAGATCCCGATCCAGGTGATGGTGGTAATATTCGGGCTTTTTAGGTGGCCGAAAGATTACCACCAACACCAACATCCAGGATCATCTTCCTCCCGTGGAGGCAACCCATGATGTTGGTGTTGGTGCCAATTTCCAAGCTTCCAATATTCGAGAAGTCCCCGTCTACTCTGCGCCCCCGTTCCCGCTCTGGCTTTTCTCCTCTTCCTCCTCTTTCTCTTCGCGTGCCACGCCTCCGCCCGCGGCCTCGACTCCGGGCGCGACCTCGAGCTTCCCGCGCACCCTCCTCCTCCTCCTCCTCCTCCTCCTCCTCCTCCTCATCTCCATCCTCCTCCTCCTCCTCCTCCTCCTCCTCCTCCTCCTCCGCCTGGCTCTATCCCGCCCTGGGTGTCCTCGCAACCTGGGGCTCGCGAGAGATGCCGCGCGGGGAAGCGCTCTCGGGGTCTCCCTGGGTGCCCTCGGCAGCCCTTTGTTGGATACCTTGCCTGGCCTCTTGGGGACGTGCAGTCGGCCCGTGTCTCGGCTCTTCCGGCTCCAGCCGCTGTGGCCGCTCTTGCCCGCGCGTGCCACCAGGGGCCTCCGACGCGCGCGCCCCCGCCAGCGGCGGCGGAGGCGCACCTGCGGCGGCGAGCATGGCGGAGGGCGACGAGTTCTACGTGCGCTACTACGTGGGCCACAAGGGCAAGTTCGGCCATGAGTTTTTGGAGTTCGAGTTTCGGCCCGACGGCCGGCTGCGCTACGCGAACGACTCGAACTACAAGAACGAGAGGATGATCCGGAAAGAGTGCTACGTCACGCAAGCTGTCATGAGGGAGCTTCGGAAGACGATCGAGGACAGCGAGATATTGAAGGAGGATGACAATCACTGGCCTGCACCAGACAGGGTTGGCAGGCAGGAGCTGGAGGTGGTGTGCGGAAAGGAGCACATCTCTTTTACAACATCGAAAATCGGGTCCTTGGCTGACGTGCAGGCATCCAAGGACCCGGAGGGTTTGAGGGTATTCTACTACTTGGTTCAGGATCTTAAGTGTTTTGTGTTCAGCCTGATCGGCCTCCACTTCAGGATCAAGCCTGTGTAAGGTTCAGGCAGCGAGCCTCGCAAGGCCAGTGCGAGGAGGGCCGGCTGGAATCTACAAGAAAGCGTTAAGTTTGTGTCAGCAGGCTTGCGAGCGCTGCGCGGCGATGTCCAGGCGCGCGAACAGCTGGAGGGCAGGACCGGGGGGACGAACGGAGGTGGAGGTACGACGCGGTGTTTGGAACAGGTCCGCACTTTCTTACACCCCAAAACAGTCTCGTGCCATCAGCTCATCGTGCTCCTCTCATCTCAGCGGCAGGTAGCGTCAATGCTACTATTCGAGAAGTCCCCGCCCTTAGTGGGCCCTGGAAACGACAGGGCCGTTTTTTTATCGGTTCCGTTTTGCCGTTTTTTTGCCGGCTCCGACGCCGTTTTTTACCGGTTCCGTCGTCGTTTTTTGACCGGTTCCGGCTCCGGTTCCAATCCTGGAGCCGTTTTTTTTGCCGTTTTTGGTCGCCGTTTTTTTGCCGCTTCCATTTCTAAGGGACATTTTTTTGGAGACGGTGAAAAAACGGCCCTGCCGTTTCCGGGGCCCACGAAGTCCCCGCCCACTCTGCGCCCCCGTTCCCGCTCTGGCTTCTTCTCCCCCTCTTCCTCTCTCTCTCCGCGTGCCGCGCCTCCGCCCGCGGCCTCTCGGCTCCTGGCGCGCCTTCGAGCTTCCCGCGCACCCTCCGCCGGGCTCCACCCCGCCCTGGGTGCCCTCGCGAGAGAGGGGGAGGAGGAGGAGGAGGAGGGGGAGGATGAGGGGGAGGAGGAGGAAGAGGAGGAGGAGGAGGAGGAGGAGGGGGAGGAGGAGGAGGAAGCGGAAGCGGAGGACGGATGTTCGAAACCCGTGTGGGCCTCCCAATAAAGGTCCCCGAGAGCGCCCCCCCCCCCGCGAGAGATGCCGCGCGGGAAAGCGCTCTCGGGGTCTCCCTGGGTGTCCTCGGCAGCCCTTTGTTGGGTGCCTTGCCTGGCCTCTTGGGGACATGCAGTCGGCCCGTGTCATGAGGAAGCGCGATGGGGACGCAAGGGCCTTGGACGCCCATTTCGAAGCTTTCCGAGCGGAGCGCGGCCAACGAAAGTGGCCAAGGATGGACCGAGAAGGGAAGGATGCAAGGGTACCCTTGGGGAGGTTGCCCATTATTACTATGCGGATTGACTGTGTGCTGCAGTCTTGGGCACGTCTAGGGGGTTTTGGGGCCTTCTTGGAGCCGTCTCGGGCTGTCTTGTGGCCGTCTCTGGCTGGGCTTGACCCCTCTTGAGGCGTCCTTTGTATTTCAGTTACAGTTCATGACAGACAGGCCACGCGAAACGCTCCGAATGTCAGATGCGATGTCGTTTTCGGATCGATCTTTCACACCAGCAGTTCGGTGTGCGGGGTTTAGTGGATTAAGTAGTAGCGCCAGCTGTATCGACAGCGGTCGTAATGCTCCAACTGCTTCCTTCTGTCGGCACGTATTGTTGCAGACGTATTGGAGGGGGTCAAGGCAATCCTTCTTTCGGCCGGCGTATGACATCGGCTGCTTGCGGCAATCCCCGTCACCGTGCCAGCGCACCATCGACTTCAGGCACGACGGCTCGGCCGAGATCTCTCGCGCAACGCTTGGCAGGACCATCCTTGGGGCTGTCTGGTGGGCAGCGCTGCGGCGCCGCAGTGTGTCGCGGCTGGAACGTTGCACTGCTCTTAGATTTCCCTGGGGGGGCTCTCTGACTTTTTTCCCCAACCATCCTGTGGTATTGGGTCCTCGTTTCGAAGAGACAGCGCCCCGCGTCCCGCCCACCTCCTCCCTCCTCCCTCCCATCATCATCATCATCATCATCATCATCATCATCATCATCATCATCATCAGCATCAGCATCAGCATCAGCATCATCATCATCATCCTCATTCTCATTATAATTATCATTATCAGTATCATTATATTTATCACTATCATTATCATTAGCACTATCACTAGAATTATCATTATCATTCTCTTTATCATTAACATTATCACTATCACTATCATTATCACTATCACTATCATTATCGTTTTCATTTTCATTATCATTATCAGTATCATTATAATTATCATTATCGTTTTCAGTACCAGTACCGATTTCATTATCAATATCACTATCACTATCACTATTATTATAATTATCATTACCATTATCAGGATCATTATCATTATCAGTATCATCATCATTATCATTCTCATTATCATTCTCATTATCATTATCATTATCATCATCGTTATCATCATAATCATTGTCATTATCATTGCCATTATCATTTTTATTATCATTATCGTTACCACTATCTTGTCATCATCATTTTCATTCGCATTGTCATTATCGTTATCACTATCACTATCATTATCATCATTACCATTGCCATTATCATTACCATCGTCAGTATCATTATCATTATCATTACCATTATCGTTATCATTGTCATTATCATTTTCATTATCATTATCGCTATCATCACTAGTATCATCATCATGACCATTAGCATTGCCATTATCACTATCACTAGCATTCTCATGATCATTGGCATTGTCATTAGCATTATCATTATCATGATCTCGATCATTAGCATTATCATTATATTTATCAGTATCATTATCATTATCATTATCATTTTCATTATCATTATCAATGTCATTAGCACTATCATTATCATTATCATTATCATTATCATCCTCATTCTCATTCTCATAGCGATCATGGAAAGGTTGTTTCGGCACGTCTGGCATGAGCGTACAGTTGCCAAGCAGCTCTCTTCCATTCGCCGGGACCGTGATTTAGACATATGGGAAAGTGTGAAAGACATCCCATCGAACAAACGGAAAAGAGAGCAGCTCCTGCATAGCAAGAGCGGCCCACAGTTGCAGTTTTCGACTTTGTTTGCGCGTGTGTGGGATGTTCATTGGCGTGCACGTCTTGATTCTTGCCGCGACGAATCAGAGTGGTACTCTCACATGAAAGATTTTGTGCGCCTTGCTTGTGACAAACTCAACCTTCCCCAACCTCACCCTGGATATGTTTCTGCCTGCACGCGTGCAGCCGCGCCTCGGGCCGACCGCACCGACATGGACTACCAGACGCTGCCCCTGACCAAGTGTATGAAGCGGGACCAACTCTGGTCACACCGGCCGGCGAAGCCGCAAGTCGAATTCGTGGTGGACAATCAGACTCTCGCTCAGCTTGTGAACGTGGAGATCCGCATCGCGAACCCGCACTACGAACAGGACATTGGCAGAATGAGGGAAAACTTGTTCAACATATATTCTCGGTTCTTTGACTACAAGGGTGGGTTTCTTGCTTGTTTTGATTGGCGCCCGCGTGAATACAATGCTTTGGCAGATCGGGTGTGCAATTGGGTATTGGATCAAAAAGCGGACATCATAGATGTGGATTTGGACGCTGTTGCCGCTGTTGCCTGTAATGGGTCAGCTATCCAGTTTTTCTCAGATGGGGGTTATACTGGTGAAAGTGGGGCCGCTGCCGCTGTGGTTGTAGTTTACACATACAATGGTGATGAGTGGGTGCCTGAAGTGAAGGGACACAAAGGAGTTTTCATCGAGAATGCGCATTCATCTTTTCATTCGGAACTTGTTGCTGCTGATATTGCTCTGCAGCTGGCAACGCAAGTCGGCCAGAAGTGCACGACTATCCAAATGCATGGTGTGAGAAGGCGTTTACGCACAAGGTTTTACTGAGTCACAGTCTTGAGGAATCATTTCCGTCACATTATACGTTCATTTTCAAGTAGTGTTTTGTGCACTGTCCAATCGACCTGATCAAGGGAGATGCTACCAAAAAAAAATATTCTCATTCTCATTCGCATTCTCATTATCATTGTCATCATCATCACCAGTATCATTATCATGCTCATTATCATTATCACCACCATCATGACCATCATCATCGTCATCATCACCATCATCGTCATCATCACCATCATCGTCATCGTCATCGCCGCCATCTTCACCATCATCGACACTCATCGGCACACCGCTCTCGCGGTTCTTGGCCTCATAGGGAGCTTCACTTAAGGCTTCAGTGGCGACGTTCCCATGCGTCCGCGCCACTTATTTCGGCACACCCTTCACACGGTTCGTGGCCCCATAGTGAGCTCCATCTAAGGCCCCAGTGGCGACGTTCAGATGCGTTCGCGCCACCCAATTCGGCACATCCCTCACACGGTTCGTGGCCCCATAGGGGAGCCCCACCTACGGCCCCAGTGGCGACGTTCCCATGCGTCCGCGCGATCCATTTCGGCGCACCACTCACACGGTTCGTGGCCCCATAGGGAGTTCTACGTGAGGCCCCAGTGGCGACGTTCCCATGCGCCCGCGCCACCCATTTCGGCACACCCTTCACACGGTTCGTGGTCCCACATGGAGTTCTTGACGCTGCTGGCGCGCTCGCCTGCGGCCGCGACGAAAAAAGTATCCCCACCAGCCCATCCAGGACCGATGCCAATGCGAGTTGCCAGGCGCATGCAGTTAAACAAATTTCGGCTCAGCCTGATGCCGTCAGTGGGGTCTCTTAGGCCGCTCTTGCTTCTTTTGTTTATGCTCGGACGTAGCTGCAAGTTCTTCCACGGCGTCTCCGCGCTGGCTTTCATGGTCTGAGCGGGCTCCTTCCTCCTTGCCATGCGCTCTGTTCTCCGCCGCTTTCGTGCCTAAATTCGCGACTGGTGCACCCCGCCGCCTGCCTCGACTGGCGTCTGATTGTTTTGGACCACGTGGCGCCCGCGGATTTCAACAGAATTGTTTTTTTGCTTAGCCAT
>CAUYUJ010014439.1:263854-266354 GCA_963575745.1 Prorocentrum cordatum | reverse complement strand
CAATGGCGACACCCCGGTTGCAGCGGTGGTACGTGGGCGCGGAGAGGACGGTTCCTTACTGGTGGAGGTAGACGGCATACCTCTTCGTGTCTTCGGCGAGGGGCTCGAGGCCGCCGCAGCAGTCTGCCCACCCAGTGGCGTTGGCAGTGGCACCAGGGGTATATCCAGCAGCAGCATCGGCGGCGGCGGCAGCAGCAGCAGCAGCAGCTGCGCCCCACCGCCGGCGTGGATGCTGTCCGCGGGGGATTTTTTCGTGGAGGCGCCCGACGACGCTGGGCCTGCCGTGAGCAGCGCCATTTCTGACCTCAACGCTCTCCTCGTGGAGGGCCCGTGCTCGCCAGACGTGGCCCTGAGGGCCCTGGGGAGGCTGCTGCGGCCTGCGGCCCAGGACGAGGATCAAGATGGTGAGGAGTTTGTGGATTTGGACACTGCCGAAGAGGCTCCGCAAGTCCACGAAGCATCCGTTCTGCCCTCTGCTGGCGACGACGCCGAGCTGGAAGGGGCCATGGGCCGGCTGGTCGCCGCCGTGTCAGCTGCTGCGACCGAGGCAGGACTCGACCTATCCGCCGGGTCGGCTGCCCTCATGCTGCGGCACTGCCGCTGGGACGATGCAGAGGTGCTTCGGCGGCTTCGGGCTGGCGCCCCCGAGTTGGCGGCCGCAGCGGGCGTGGCGGAGGGACCCCTCCCGGAGCCCAGCTGGGGCCGCGGGGCTGTGGGCACGCTCGCGGGCGGCGCCGCCCCAGTGGTGCGATGCGGCGTCTGCTTCGACGACGTGCCCACGCCGGCGGCGTTGTCCCTTCAATGCGGCCACCCTTTCTGCATGGACTGCTGGCAGCAGCAGCTCGCGGTCGTCGTGCGCGGCGGACCAGGCGGTGGCACTCGGCTGCTGGACGCCAGGTGTCCCACGCCAGGCTGTCGGGTGCTGCTGGGGCAGGAGATCTTCGATCGGCTGGGTACGCCTCAGCAGGCGGATATGTACCGGCGCGCACTGCTGCGATCCTTCCTGGAGGAGGGCGGGGCCGTGGTCGACTGCCCGGGCTGCTCTCGACGGGTGATCCTGGGGCCCGCCAGGCCGGACGCGGGGCCCTGCCGGCGGTGCAGCCGCCGGTTTTGCTCGCTGTGCTTCCAGGGCCCGCACGGGCCCACGACGTGCGCAGAGCGGCGCGTGTGGCAGAAGATGCTGGAGGGCGCGGGCCAGGGCACCCTCTCCAGGTGGGTGTCGAGGCTGACCAGCCTCCTGTCGCTCCACGAGGACGCCGTGGCGCGCCGGTGCCCGAACCCGTCGTGTGGCGTCATGAGCCAGAAGATCGAGGGGTGCCTCTTCTCGGGGGAGCGTAAGACCCGGGTTTGCCGGGACTCGGGTTCGCCATCGTTTTTTGACGACCGCGACTCGGATTTTGACGAGGAGGAGTTTTGTGGGATGTCTGCAGCGGGAGGCCTCGTCAAAATGCAGGCTCGGCCTCGTCTTTTTTTTGACGACCTCGTCGGGGATTTCCGAGTCCCCCGTACCCGGGTCTTACGTCTCCCCGATCTTCCTGCTCTGCCCTCGCTGCAGGGAGATGTGGTGCTGGAGCTGCGGGGACTGGGGCGGGGGGCCGTCTGGGCGGCCCCGGCCCCACCACGTCTTCGTCTGCCACCAGCTGCCGAAGGACATCACCACCCACCAAACCACCCCAACCCAACCCGAAGGCCCCAATTTACCTTCGATTTCCAGTGGGGGGGGGTCGGGAAACATCGAAAAAACACATGTGGAACCCTTACCCCCCCCAACCCGAAATTCGGGTCTTCGGGTTGGGTTGGGGTGGTCTGGTAGGTAGTCAGGACATCACGTGGCTGGACGGGGACTCGTCCCTGCAGGAGGACGCCAAGTTCGAGTTCCACAGGGAGCTGTGGGAGGCTCGGCAGAAGGACCTCGAGGGAGCGAGGGCGCGGCCGCTGAGCGAGGGACTGGCCGCTTCGCTGGAGCACGAGGCCGAGTGCGAGCTCGGTGGCGCGGCCACCGAGGCCCGGGAGGTCCTTGTGCACGGCGCGGCCTGGAGGTTCTTCGAGAAGGACCCCGCAAAGCTGCGCCTCTTCGAGTTCGCGGAGAGCGACCTCGAGAAGCTGCTCGCGCAGGTCCCCCTCCCCCCGCCAGACTTGAGTCGGGCATGTCTCTCTGCAGGAGGAATCTCCCAAAACAGCCAAAACATCGTCAGGGGACGACTTTGTCTTGAGATTATCTTTGAGTAAGTACTCTCCCAAATCCGCCTGTAGGAGGACATGCCCGACCTAACGCCAGACCTTCCCGACTTCTTCGGCCCGGGCGCCGCCGCGGAGCGCGCCGCTGCGGCGGCGCGCCGCGCCCGGACCCTCGCCGCGGCGCTGCGCACGCAGGCGCACGCGCTGCGCAGCTACCGCCGCGGGGGCGCGGCGGCGGGGGCCGCCGACGGTGCGGCGCGGGGGGAGTGAACCGCGAGTGGCCGAGGAGGAGGAGGAGGAGGAGGAGGAGGAGGAGGAGGAG